>CAIGRP010045092.1:0-19213 GCA_903798385.1 Fraxinus cuspidata
CCTTTTCCTCTTCTCCACTAGTAAGTTGGGTAAGGGTTGATTTGATTTTTTTTGATTGAGGGATGGTTGGTTAGCGGTTTTTTCCTTATTTGATAGAGATGATTTGAATATAAAGTGGTTATTAAAGATACGGTTAACATATTTAAAAGTCGTCTCTCTCCAATTAACGTAAAAACCGAATGTGGTTATTGTAAATATTAAAATCATAAATAAAAACCTGAGTTTTGTATTATTAAACTTAATTCTTGATTTATGAAAATGGTTATTTAAAAACCTGCATGGATGTAATTTCCTCTTTTTTGAATAAGTCCAAAATACGTCAATTGGCTTAGGCTAGGACTGGGCCGTACAATCAACCCTGCATGATTATGAAACAAGCAAATACTTACTGGAGAAAGGGTAAAGCTGCTTGAACGTGGGCGATGTAGCTCCTGTATGAATAAGGCCTACATCGCCCTATTTATGTAGTGCGGCCCTCAGGATAAAAACCGAATTTACGAGAAAGAAATGAGATATGAAAAGAATTATTCCTTACTAGTTAAAACCAGTACACATTTTAAAAAATATAACAAAATAGCATTTATGCACCGTAAGCTCCCTTTAGATGTATATTATTTTATATGATTTATAACTATGTAAGTATGTATTTTATCAATTTTTATTAAAATCCATTAAAAATGTGAATTTTAACTACAACGGGGATTAAAGCCATGTTCGTGTCAGATTTTTAATTAGATTTTGGTAAAAATTGATAAGATATGTGGTTGAAAAGTTGTGGATCCATGAAATATATGATTAAAATTAGTTTTTGACTTTGATTTAAATTAAATTTGGATTTTAATTTTCAACGAACAAGGGCTAAATAAGAAATTTGAGAATTATAGTGCATAAAATAAATATAAGAGATGAAATGATGAATACGTAAAATAAAAATTGAGCATAGTTGCTGCAACTTTTCCTACCCTCATTTTATCAAACAAAAATTTGGGGCCAATTCATCAGTTTGCAGAGCCTCTGCAATGGCTATTTTAATCAGGAGTATCAATACAAGACCCACATTTCGCCTCCTCTTCAGATCAATTTCTGCTTCCGGTCGTTTCATTCCAAACCCAAATTCACAATCTTTCTCAACAGCTCCAAAATCCCATCAGAAGGATCTAATTCCTGTCTCAAATCTCTTCCAAAGGTATGGCTTCCCACCCTCTGAAATTCCCCATTTCCTAAAAAAGAATCAATATTTGCTAAATTCCAATACCTCAGAAATCGAAAAATCCCTCAAGATTTTATCATCTCTAAACCCTTCTCAAGATTTCGTTGTTAGTGTATTATGTAGCTGTCCCAGTGTTCTAGAACTTAATTTCTGGGAAAAATGGCAGCTGGGTAGTTCAGAATTGGGGATTTCAAATGTTAGTTTAATGGCAATTAGGAATACTCTTGAAGTTTCCAGGAAATTTGATTTAAAACCTGATGATGTTTCTAGGTGTATAAAGTGTTTGACAAAGTTGGGTTTTAGAGAGAACACTGTCGTCAGGGTTTTGGAAGCCGTTCCTATGGTACTTATGTCGAGTGAGGATAAGATTTGCGGTAAAACTGAGTTCTTGATTAGGCTGGGAATTCAGAAGAAAGAAATTGATCAGATAGTTTGTTCTTTTCCTGGAGTTTTGGCATTTGGAGTGGAAAATAGGTTAAAACTATTGATTGATGAATTTAAAGATTTAGGTTTTAGCTTAAGTGAGGTTAGGAGAGAAGTTATTAGAGACCCAAGAATTCTTGGGTTGGAAAATGGGGAGTTTTCGCAGTGTTTGAAATTGCTAGAGAGTTTGCGTTGTAGGTTACCTATTAAGGAGAATATTTTTCGCCATGGAGCATTTAGGGCTGGCTATGAAGTGAAAATAAGGGTTGATTGCTTACGAAAACATGGTTTGATATATCGAGAGGCTTTTACAGTGTTGTGGAAGGAGCCTAGAGTGATTTTGTACGAGATAGGGGAGATTGAGAAGAAAATCGAGTTTTTGGTGCAGGAGATGGAGTTTGACGTTCAGTGCCTAGTTGAAGTTCCTGAGTATTTGGGGGTGCATCTTGGTAAACAGATTGTTCCTCGTTTCAACGTGATTAAGCATTTGAGATCAATTGGTGGACTTGGTGATGAGGTCGGTTTGAGGGATTTAATTAAGCTGAGCAGATTGAGATTCTATAATCGGTATGTTAAGCCATATCCAGGATGTGAACAGATATATGGAAGGTTTGGGGGAGGCAGTGAAGTTCGAAACCGGCATCCAGTTGGAATGTGGAAGCTTTTTAAACCACAAAAGTATCCCGAGTCGAATGAAGATTCTAGAAACATCAAATCTTACATGGAATCATTGGCTTGAATGAAGGCATTTATTACAGTGGTGATGTTTGTTGGTTTCTGGAGCTATGCTGTTTTTGCTTGTTTATTGCCCATATCAGGGCCTCCTCAGTCCCTCCTCACCAAGACATGCTCTTGGGTGCCTAATGGCAGTCGAGTAGAGAGACTTGTACTCGGAATCAGCTTACCTAAAGGACTTTTTCTTTGTGGGAATATGCCCTCAGGAAAGCTGCCCCTAGAATGAGATGCTGCTCGAGTTGCTCAAGAATGGCAAAGCCGCGGTAATGTACCTTGGCCTTCTACATGATATGTTTGCAAAAAAATGGCAGATGCTGAGTGCTTCATATGAAGGAGAATCAGTGAAACTGTGCGGTCAGATGTTGACAAGAACATTGAGCGCTATTTATGTGATTTGAGAACAACACGACAAATATTAGGAGTGAACTTTTACCACTTAGCAGGATTGGAAAGCTTCACTTTCTATTATTCCGCGGTTCTTGGTCTCAGTCATCAAGATTCACCAGCTGCATACAGTCTTTCCTTCTGATGCTGTTCTCGTCGAGCTGAAAGAGAAAGCTTAGTGAATAACGGATATGAAATAGAGGTTGGATGGTTAGGACCTTAATTGTCATTGAGTTTGGAACAATGTAATTTTTCTCAATATGCTTCACTTTTACATTTTACCAGATTTCTAAAAAGCGTAAAGCGTGGTTAGGTGTGGAGGCGAAGCTTCACGAGCTTAAGCGAGTCTACACGAGGCTTAAGCGTAAAAAAACGTTTCTTATTTTTAATATTATTTTATTTTTTCAATCATTTTAAAAATAATTTAATAATTAAAATAATACATATCAAATATTTAAACTTATAAATACTATATTTACTTAATATTTCAAATCATTAGTTAATTTCACAGTTTTTAAGTTTTTAAAATGCAAAAATTAGAAATATTCTCCTAGTTTCAATTTTTAACTAAACAATTTCTACTTAATAGATTTGTAAGAGTTTCATACGTACTTTTGGAGTTTTCAATAAAATAATGAGTTTTAAGATTATAGTTACATAATGTAAATAGAACCATAGTTTGAATCTTATTTAACTATTTAGATAAAAACATTTTTAACTTTTATACAGATAAAATCTTTTAAAAACTTGAAATTAAAGTCAAATTAAAAGTTCTTTTAAAAATAAAATAAAAAATAATAAGTTAAAGTCAAATAAAAGACTTTTAAAAAAAGAAAAAAATAAATAAAAAAAACTAGCAAAGCACGTCTAAGGAAGAGGAAATAGAGGAATCATAAAATTCAGCTATTTAGGAATTGGAAAAAAAAAATGTTTAGGTACGAAACAAGACGTTTTGTCCAAGTTTCGAGCCTAAACGAACTTTTTAAAACACTGCATTTTACACTCTGTAAAGCACCTGCAAGAGATGCTGAGGCATTTCCCTGCTTGCTTGGTTGATTTGCAAAATTCTCAACTAGCTATAGTACTATGAAGACTAACAAAAGAAAGAACAATAATCCAAACACACACTTCAATAAAGAGTCTCGCGACAAATACAACAGTGCAGTGTCACGAGTCAATTAGATGTCACAGTTTTCGACTACAGAAAATCTGTCTGCTGCGTGCAAATGTTGAAGTTAGATTTTCTTATCTCAATCCTTAACAATAAAGCTCCAATGAAAATTTTAACAAAATTGATACCGACGTTGACGTGGCCGAACTTGATTAGCTTGTTTTTTTCCCCATTTTTCAATTGTGTCGTGTCAAGTATTGTCTGTCAAAAAAAATGCACTTATAATAACATAATTGCAACCCTTAATACACACCACATCGATAAAGTTTTAGTACTTTAAACTATTTAATTTTAGATTCCCATCATTTAGTACATGTGCCAATTCAACTGATATGACTATTGAAGTATTTTTTTCATTTTCATTTTTTTGTTTATAACTAATATAAATAATTGTAGCGAAAGTTTCATACCTGTTAAAAATGTGCAAATTACATCATAATCTTTAAATCGTAATAGATGTCCCAAACTTTCAACATGTGCATCAGAATCGGAAGGATTCTTGGACGATTTTCATCCAAAAATTCATTAGTTGATCAAAAATCAACGTTTGACCATTTTTAAATAGGACAACATGGTCTATTTCAACCTTCAATTTATTTAAAAAGGAAAATATGTATTGGAGATCTAAAACCTTTCAAAAATGTGCAACAAAGATCTCAAACATTTAATAAATATACGACATAAGGATGATTTTCGTCTAAGAATCTATCACTTGACCAAAAATATTTATTTTCCCAATTTACCCAACCCAACATGTAACACCTTAAACCATTTTTTGTTTGACAGATTTATATTTTCCTTTTTACTTCTAGTAACATTTAGCTCTAAATAAGGCCTTAATAATCATTTTATATTAAATTTTAAGGGTCAAACTAACGGGATCCAATCTTAAATGTTTGAATAAGTCAGAGGAGTCAAAACCACACATTTGAAAGTTAGGGAGCAAATTCACGCTAGTTGAAAAGTTGGAAAACCCAACCCTAATTATCTTTGGTTTGTCTAGTAATATTTTCCAACTCTATCTATTCTTATCCACAAAACGTGTCATTGTGAGAATGTAGCCACTTTTTAAGTTTTTGCACTCGTCTTGTCAAACTTGAACAGTATCCACCAACAAAATGCTGAACGAATGAACTAATTTGAATTCATCAAATTCGATGACATGCACACAGATTTACTCTACAAGAGAGCAATCTTATGTGGTAAAATAAATTTGGTTCATCGAATGGCAGGGATGAAAAACCAGTAAAATTTGCGTAATTTAGTGGGCTTTCAATGGTTGTCTGTACAACAAAAGCCCCTTTTGCTCGACAGTTACCCGTAGTGCATAGGACACAAAGAAGATTTTAAATTATTCCATAATACTTCCCAATATGGGCAGTCCAATCCAACATGCTGAACATGTTATCGATGCCTACATAATGAGTCTAATTTGTCTCCTTCCAGAACCTTACTGACCGGTCCGTTCCACATGTAACAAATACTGCCTCTACGGGTGAATGCTCGAGCCAACGAGGTGAACCAATGTGGTTTGAAGGCCATCTAGTCACTTTCTCTGTCGTAAGAGCATCCCAAGTAACAATCTGCAGTCTCAATAAAACATTAGCACTAACATCAGATCTGACTAAACTGAAGTAGCTATCAAAGGTAAATATTTTCAGTTCTCTGAAATTATGTGGTATTTTCCAGATTTTGTTTGATTGTTTTCCTAATAGTTTGATTGCATATTTAATTTACAATCTAATTGTGACACTATAAAACGGTCTGTGTGTATATTCCATACACAATTTATAAAAGTTGTACTGCTGTTTTAGTATTCTACTTTTTGTTTACAGTTTCTAGAAGTAGCAACTTGGAAAGGTAGACTACCTCATTGCTTGGTTCATCAATCGATAGCACAAATTCTTCCGTGGCATTAAAAACAGCCTGCAATTCAAACATTGAGTGTCGATCAGATCAAACTTACTTATCAGAAATTACATAGCAAAATTCTTCACGCGACACTATACAGTTCAGCCATTTATCAGTAATTTGGACAGAATACCCGTGTGGTGATATCATTTGCACTTACATTTTTAAAGGCTGAACCAGGTTCCGCATTCCAAGAACGACCTTAAAACCAGTTATCTTAGCACAATATTTCATGTTTGGTCTGATGATGCAATTCGAAAAGGTTGTTTACAAATGATATCCTTCCAACTTTATCAAAGATTGCTCTCTATGCAACTATGGATACAGGTAGTCCTCAAAAATCCTCAACCTTCCAATTTTTTAACACTGTTGGTTCTAATAGATGGAAACCATCAACTCTTTTGTTAAATTGTCAAATTTTAGTTCAGATAACCATTAGTTCCTTATTTTTAGTGAAATAAAAAGAGAAAATATAAAATATAAAAAGGAAGAAAACAAACAGGTGGGTTGGGAGGCTTGGGGTTCGAACAGTAAGGGGGAACGGGAGGCTCGAGCAGTGGGGGGCAAGAATTGGGGCTTGAGGTATGAAGGAGATGAGGTTTTTCCCCTTTTCCGATCTTTCTATTTTTAAAATCTATTATTCATTACAATTATTTGTGCTTAGCTCAAACCTCACATGCATTGCACGTGTGTTGTAGACGTCTAAATAGACGGGAACTATCCAATAGGGAAGTCAACAATCCAAAACTATAAAGTGTCAGGATGACTTTGTAAAGAAAAGGTCGAGGACCACGTTGCAACGAGGCCCATAGATTCAGGTTTAATGCTGCAATTTTCCCAATTTTATGTTAAATTGCCGTATAGAAAATAATTCAGAAAACAGTGATACTTATCTCAAGTGATCTTCTACCTAGAAGCCTACTAGTGTTGAGGAAGTAAATCCAGAAACAAAAATGTAGGAAGTAACACTAGTACGGCCTCTTTATGATGCCTTGCAAAGAATACTAAGTTTACACTTAGTCGAGGAAATTCAACAAGTCAAATAATGTAAATGCAAATTGTGAGACCTTGCAGCCACTAGGTACTATATGTTTGCAAATTTCGAGTAATGACACATTAATGAGGTTACTACTAAAGCCAGGAAACCTAATGCCAACTGAAAATGCCTTGAGAAAATGCTATATCAAGATATGGAATACCTGGCACCGCAACAGCGTATGTGCGGCTCCAAGATATTGCTTGACCAATCTACCTGAGCCGACTTCCCAGAGTTTTACAGTAGAATCTTTTCCACAAGAAAGAACATACCTAAAGAGCAACTGAACAGTTGAATTGAGCAGAATTGTAGAACTTTAAAATACAAAGTTAAACAAATCAGACAGAAGCAAAATTCATCAATAAATGGTGATTCAATGCAAGAATGAGAGACAAATGGAATTTAATAGTGTCTCCTCTAGATCTGCAAATTCCATGGCAAGGCTTACAATGCCTACACATAACCTTGTACCTAGACATAACCTTTTGATGTAATACATAAATGTAATTTATTTACGCAGTCTTCAACATCATTTATTTATTCAAGTATTGACGAAATATTAAGATTCAAAGGTTATATGACTCAAATCCTTCTTTGAAATGAATCTGTCACTCATGGTGCCAAAGACCTTAACTTAGCCGGTGTCTTTGCATTAATGACTTTTGCTAGAAATATGCACATAAAAAGTCATGTGTGAAATATACTAATATTTCCATGAACAGTAATGAAGTTAAGTGCTTTACTCTGTAAGGTTATACTGCTTGGCTTGTTAATCTTGGGGACTAGTTCTCATTACTGATAATTAGGCTGACAAGCTTCTTTAAATAAGCACATAACTGAGAGTTGCAATTTTGAGCATTTCATGTAATAGCCCAAAATTAATGACTTAAACCTAGATGGACAGGAGTGGAAGAGGATTGGGTTATGGTTGGAGGTTGGAGGTTGGATGGAAGGGTCCATAAGTTCCCTAAATAGATTCATTTAAGTAAGTGTGACAAGGGTTATAAACTTGACTCTCTGCGTAATAGATTGGACTAGATAGACACCTTGAGGATAGGGAAATTACAAGACTGTGCCCAATAGATCCAATCTAAACTTAGTTAAAGATGGTAGTCACCATGTAGCTGCCTGTGGAGAATATCTGGGAGTATCTTGTTGGTTGGTGCTCATAGTTAACTTATAAAGACAAAAAAGAGAACAGTCTGCAAATACTGGGCTAATTTCTAATATATGCATGCGTGATTAAATTTGATTGAAACATAATATATGAATTGGATTTTAAATAAAATATTGGTTAAAATTATTTAGAACCATTAGATCTGCCTTTTTCATTCATCTTTTGGGTTACAAAAATAACATAACTACACTATATAAATGAGTTTCTTCAAAAGAAGGTCTTCAAATTGCAACTCTAAATGAAAAGTAACTCCCTACCCTCTAATTTGCTTAGAAGTTTCTACTTTGTCTTACTAACAACTGTAAATTATAGCAACATCACTAGAAAGACAAAGATCGCAGAAGTCACCCTTTCTCTTCCAAGGTGCATACACACGTTCGTAAGCATGAACTTATAGTTGCGTGAGAGCAAGGAACACATAATTGCACCTAATGATACACAGTTGTTATTATCTTGTACGGGTTTGGCTTCAGAAAAAAGATCAGAGATTCAGGTATGCAGACGTTAAGTAACCTCCACCTTTGATCTTTTGTGAAAGTCGCACTTGTAGCTTCTGCTGTTCCATGTGCGCCAAGAATGGCGCGGACACAATTGGAAGTCACCCCATCCCACAACCTAATAGCACCGTCTTTAGATGCAGTCACATACATGCCACCAGTTGACGAATACCTCACCTACTTGAGAAATAAAATATAGTACACATTTTGATTTTATGCAAGGAACGTTAAGAAGATTAACAATGACATTGATTTGTATTAAGAGTTCAGCAGGGTTTGATTATACCTGGTTTATGGCTCCATTGCCACCAATCTCTTGAACATTTGCTGATAGGTAACATTGAAAAGTATTAACGTCATACAAGTGAGCAATTGGATGGTCGGTTCCTGTAACAAAATTAAGACACTGATCAGATACTAGTGCATATGATGGAATTCTAAGACCAATATCAAATATTTGTAAATTAGCACCGAATTTAACTCAGAAAATCTGCTATTCAATCAAATGGTCAACTATGGCAACTGCAATTAGGAAACATGGTTTCAACGTGCTTAAAATTAAATTGAATTTCTAATCATGGAAGTCAAAGGTGACACGCATGATGAGAACAAAGCAGGTGAGAATTAAGCCGCCTATTTGACAAGCTGTTATCCTAAGGTAGCTACCATACTTCTCCAAAATATGTGTGTCAACTACTGTTTACGTCTATTGAGACACCTTGCCTTCTGTAGATTTCAGATTGATATCAATGGTACAAAAAATTGAGATTGCTTTATAAATAAAGATCACTAAAGATCCACCATCCCAAGAGACAATTATGATTTATACACCATGCTTTCATCTTTGGACCCAATAAAACTGAGAAACCCAAAGTTAAACCTATATTCTTTTGAGACCCACCTTCTTGCCCATTAACAGTGTCATGAAACCACAAATGGAAGGAATGAAATCTCTGTATAATTGACAGAAAATATGTTAAAAGATACAAATGAGCTCATATTCAGAACAGAATGTGTTGCAAAGAATTCGTAGTGTACAGCCACTTGATCTAAGAGGGTAAGTTGTTAGACGGGGAGGCGTATATCATTTAAATATTCTCTTGGAACACACACTTTCACGTGTAGGTGGAATATATTTTTCCATTAAAGCCTAACGCATGCACAATACATTTAAATGTGTGATGGCGAGACTTGAAGCCAGGATCTTTGCAAGCTCTGGTACTATGTATAACCACATTATCTAAAATCTTAAGCTAATAGAAAGGGTTACATGTATATCATTTAAATTTCGTCTTCAACTCGTACTAATACAAGTGTCTCAACTGAGGTATATGAACATTTAGGAAACGAAATTCAAGTTAAATAACATAGTAAATTCACAATAATCCTACAGGAATTATTATTATTATTATTTTGAGATTCTGAAATAGTTAGTTATGAAAAAGCATTACGGCATCACATGATAATATGAAGTCAAACTATGGAGTACAAAAATATAATAACCTGCCAATAGAAATTCTCCAGATGGATGAAATGATACAGACCTCACATTATGAGTATCCTGTTGAAATTAAACTACTGAAATTTAGACTGATGATAAACGATGCAATCAATATTACGAATTATATTTTTACAGCATAGAACCATGCTTGGATACCAAAATGACAAAGGGAAACCTGAATAACTCTGAATGCTCTCTTCGCAACTGTTTTCGAGAAGTCAAAGAACCTGTCAATACAATTGCATGCTAAAATTTGTAATTCTGAGACTCCATTGAGGGTGGGGGAGGAGATCTAACAATGATGACTTGAAAACAAATCCTCTAAACCTCATGCAAATATATAGGACAAACAAATATTTGATGATGAAATATGAGCATAAAAACAATCTGAGAAACTATAAAAATGTTGGCCATACTTTATTGTGTGATCTTTGGCCCCAGAAATCAGAATGGTATTTTGAGGATGGAAATCCAAATCATTTACTGGCTGCAGTCGTGGGATAAAGCATTAGCTAGAATTGGGAAAGAGAAAGCACCGTAATTACCAATTAGCAATCTCAATCAAAAGAATCTCAAGATAAAATAGTCATCAAGTTTGCACAAGAAAAATATGACCATGTACGCACTTATATGCACGTTCAACATGGCAAAAAATTTAACACAAAAATCACATTTTGTTACATTCTTTTGAATGACAGTTTTACTTGTAGATGGTCATAAAATGTCCTTATTACAGCCCGCATAGTGGCATCTCTTGAATCTGAAAGCATCATTTGCTTAATTTTTGATATCTGCACAAGAAAAATGAGAGCAATGAGCTGAAGAAAGTAAGAAGAAATGTGCATGTTCAATAAGTTGATGTTAACACCTCAAAGAGCTTAATTGATGTGTCTGCACTTCCAGTTGCAACAAACTTTCCATCAGGACTAAATCTTGCACATCTTGCAACATTCTGTGCAAATGAAATTTCCTCAAAAAGTTAATCCCTTCAGGAATTTTCCTGTCAAGTGCTTATTTGTAAAAAGTGTTATTTGTCTAAGACCTTTTTACCACAAATGTATACCTTGTGTTCTGAAACATGCCTAGTTTCATGCTTCTGGAAACTCTTTGATGAGCCTTTTATGTCATGCACAGCACTGTTACAAAGAAACAATTGTATTTACTGCAAACTATCTTTTAATAACTAGGCCTCTGTTTGGTACACATTATCTTTTTCATTCTCATTTTTCTATTCATTTTTAACCACACATTCTTCAATAAAATAATATTTTTCATCACATCAATAACTTTTCCTTCTTTTTCAACCACACATTCTCCATAAATCTACTATTTCAAAATACATTATTCCAAAATAATGTGGCTCAAACACACCGTAGGGGAAAAAGAACTTATAATTTCATCGGTGAGCCTTCTGGGGTGAAAGACTATGATCAATAAGGTTGGAAGTTAACTTCTTTTCCCTTTTTATGTACGATTGAAGTCATGGTCAAAATATATCTGCCGAAAATATAGCCCCTGTTTGAGCTCCATTTTCGTAAGAAAATGTATTTTGGAATAGTGATTTTTTAAAGAATGTGTGGTTGAGAAAAAAAGAAAAGTTTTCGGTTTACGTGTAATATTATTTTATGGGAGAATGTGTGGTTGAAAATGAATTTTGAAAAAATTGGGACCAAATATAGGCATAATTAAACAAGTCCATTTTGTGGAGAACGCCAAAACTAGACTTTCTTCGATGATATTATACCGCTAGTGATAATCAAAGTGCAATGGAAAAGTTGAAGAAAGAAAGCATACGACCCACATGTAAATAGATATTGAGTCATTCAGCAACCATTATAGTTTAGACAATCATCGAGTTCTTCCAAAACAACAGCAAAGATAAATCGACTTAATGATCATCAACAGCATGCCATCACTTACATATCACTGTATGCATGTTGATGAGAACAGAGTCAATGATGTACTGGATGGACACCATATCCATTTGTGCATGAAAACTGAAGAGTACATCTATACGACATACAAAGGGACAGGTCTTAGGCTTAGGTTTACATTAATTATCCTACAGGTATTTTATCACTTTATTACTTGCTGCAAAATTTTCGATCTACAGTCTCCACCTTAACCTTCCATTTAAGTACTTCTCTTAACCCTTCACCAATGTAAAATTACAACCTGCCACTTATGTATCAGCTACACCTGCCTGTTCTTTACAGTATTTAGTCCCCATTTGTTTTAAACTATATTTCCTGATTATGATTTTCAAATAATCAAAGTGAAAAGTGATTAAAAGTAATATTTATATTCAGATACTGTCAGTCGTAACTTGATAGTCGATCAATTTTGTTGTACTAACCAAACATCTCACTAGAATTTGAAGTTCGTCTAATCAATTTCTCATTTATCATGCCAAAAACAGTGCAAACCAAACAGATATTATTCACATTAAACATTTTCCCAAAAAAATTGATAAATCTCCCTACATACAGCATTCCGAGAACATGCATGTTAATATATATTTCATCATAAAATTGTTTAATTCCAACTGATAAAAATTGGCTTGCCTGAAATCAACGCCAACAACACGTGGGGCTGGTATTGATCCGTATCCTGTAGATATGCTTGAATCAAGCAGTGACTCTGAAGGAATTCCTCTCAACATCTCATCTTTCTCCACTGCAAGACCCTGTTAATTATCATTGTTTTTTTTACCTTGTTTCCCAGTCTTCTCCCCATAATTCTTAGATTGTATGGTAAGATACCAAATAATAAATGTAAAACAAGTAATATCTTCGCAAACAATATAAACCTTAGCAACCAACTCAATGAGCTTGTTATGATGTACTTCTACATTTAGTGGTGTCATCGTAGCGGATGCAACCGCACTTGCTGCCTGCATAACAGAGAAAAGTTCAACCAAAAATTTTTGTGATTTGCAGAATAAAGATAAGAAATTTATTCTGAACCCTGCCTTTATGGAAATCTGGGCACTGTAAAATCTGATGGTTTTGCTGATGCTCTTGAATGAATTTCAAATCCAGCCTTTTGACATTCAGTAATGCTCATAATCACAAGGGTAATTGGGGCATGTGGAAGGAATATTCTAGCTGTGTGGAGAAACTTGCAGCCATGTCCTAATGACTATGATTGAAAGTCTTTTGGAATACATGAATACTGTCTCAAGAGACAGAATTTATCAAGGCATATGCATTTAATCTGACTTTCCTGAAACCAAATTGGGGTATACAATGCATATTCTCAAGTGTTCTTAATTTCAAAGCCTAGATAGGTGCTAAGCACTTGAATAAGTGGTTACAGTTCCAAAAATAAAAATTGCAGAAGAATACTTGTGCTCGAAGACATGCTAGATTTTCACTGAACTTAAGCAAAGTTAATGCAGAAGGATCACTTCTGTTATTGTTCTAATGATATAAAAATCTCAATTAAGTGATAAATGGTACAATGAATTTAGTTCTGTACCAGACCATTTACTCCAGTGTTCAGCCTAAGATGGAATCATGACTTGGCATTGTTAGAAGGCAGACAAACATGAATCATTACAACAGTGCAAATTACTTCCAAATCTTCCACTACACAGGTGACGAACTTTTATGCATTTTCTTTTAGCCTGTAAGTATTGGATTGTGTAAGGAATGATGACGTCTTGTAAATATAGGGTAGATGATCAAAATTAGCTCATAATTTTAAAGGCCTGAAGTGTGAAAAAGATATTATGAGAAGTTTCCAGTAAAATCTTTTCCTTAAGATGTCATACCCAGTGCATATTGATTTATTAAATAAGTCAATACACAATCGCAAATTTCTTGCAAAGAGATTAGCAATGATGACCTGTGATGGAATGCTAACAGACTATTGCCGGACCTACACAAACAACAAATAAAAAAAACTAAACCTTGTTCCCCAAAAATATGGGGTCGGCTGTTGAACCATTTTTTATCACTCCATTCGACTAATTGCTAAATATACTCAAAATACCCAAAGCAGCTAGATCATTACAACATGAAATGTTAATTTTGGTCTACCCCTCCCTCTTCTAACTTTTTGTGCTTAAATCTTGTAACTCTTATAAACATAAACATATGCTTAAATCGCATCATTCTTATAAACATAAACATCTTCATGTCTCCACAAAATATGACCTAACCACTTAAGTGGCATTCCCTTAATTTGTCCTTAACTTTTTCCATATATTCTAATTTTATTTTAGTGTATCTACACATCCATCTAGCATCCCCAGGCTAAAATCATCTAATGGACATATTGTACTTTAAAAGCTCAACACTCAGTACTACAGAGCATGGCAGGTCTAATAACGGTTCGGCAGAATCCCTTCTACGTGTGCATGCTGCATAATATTTGTTCCTCTAGATCTAGATCCAAAATCCAAGTGCAATTTAATTCTTAATATTGCATGCTGCTTCATGATCCTAAATGTTTGAGATGCTTAAAAAATAATGGGAAAAAAAAAAAGAACTTGTACTCCACTAGTTAATAGTTCATTCCCATTCCTATCAGTACTATGTGCGGCAAATTGCCGCAATCTTTTAAATCATGCTCAAGAGACAAACCAAAGGATAACGAAAATGGATAGTTCAAACATGGGACTTCCTTATTCGGTAAATGATTAAGGGATTACATTTCCATCATGCTCTCTCGCTCTGTGTTTGGCAGCATATAAATTGGAACTCGCAAAAAATTAGTTCAAATTTAAACAGAATTATATCTTGTTCCAATTACAAGACTGAGTCCATGCTACCAAATGCAGCTTTAACAATTTCTGCTTGAATTTGAAATGATACTGAATCCAATCTAGTTCCATAAGGAATATCTAACCACCCACAATAATGAAATTGGTGATTAAACAGATCAAAGAAGTCAAGAAACAGTACCTGATTGAGATTATTGTCACGGAGATGCGCAACGATTAGAGCATTCACATGGCGGTAAAGCTTTCCATCCTGCAGTGTCTGCTCCAAGCCATTTGTGTTCAAGTTGCTGCTATCCATCCAATAATTACTACCTATATTTTCACGCGAAACCCCAAATTCTTTTCTAGGGTTCGTAGAGCCCTAAACAACAAGTGTAAATTGGGATCAGTTCTTCAGTGTCATCTATATGGTTGAACTTCGAATTACTTTACTTACCTCGTAGAACTTAAAAACTCATTTGAACATATCATAACGTTAAGGACATGTTTGGTCCAACTTTTTAAAAATCATTTTTACTCAAACTCATTTTCAATATATAACTTATCAATCACATATTTCATAATTTTCTTATGAAAGTTTACTTAAAATATAATTTTTAGTTAAAACAATCAGATGTGACATGGGACCCACTAGGTGATGTAACCCACCACCTGTACTACTCACGTCCATGTGGATTAATTGCTAAAACATGTTAAATAACTCACTTAATTTACTTATTATTTAATATCACATTAGCGCCACATAGTCTGGGTTATAACTTCACTGAAACTAAAAAGCATTACTCTAATATTTTTCATCTTAAATTGCCAGGTCGTGGATAATTGCTAAAACAAGAGAATGTTAATGCCGTGTGTGATTTTTTATTTAGGCCTTGTTTGAAACACCATTTTGAGAGAAAAAAAAAATTTTATTAATGATTTTTGGGAAATGTTGTTAAAATAAAGAAAAAGTTTTCGATTTATATGTAATATATTTTATTGAAGAAAGCGTAGTTGAAAATTAGTTTTGACAAAATGAATTTTTGATAAAATGGCTCAAACAATCACTTAAAGTTGTTCAACTAACTAAGATGGTGGTATAATTGAAAAAATATTTAAAGAATAATGTAATTAGGATAAAACCACGTATACATTTTCTTGTGTACACCGTGGTTTACACTCAATTGAGTTTAAAATTGAAATGGGGGGTTTTGATAAACAATCATGTTACATGTAAATTTCATTTGACATTGTGCCACATGTCGTGGCATAAGTGGACAGTTTTAAAATAAAATACAATTTCCCGCCCATTTGCATTTGAAAATACATGAAGTGTCAAACTCCATGTCAACCAATTAATGTACAAGAAGCTTTATTTTTTGATAAAATGGGCTCAAACAATCACTTAAAGTTGGTCAACTGACTAAGATGGTGGTATAATTGAAACAATATTTAAAGAATAATATAATTAGGATAAAACCACTTGTACATTCTCTTGCGTACACTCCATTGAGTTTAAAATTGAAAAGGGGGGAGTTTGTGTGTTTTTTTTTTAAATAAAATTGTCCACTGACGCCAAGACACGTGACACAATGTCAAACTTGTTGTCAAAGAAAATATACATGAGCATGATTCATATAATTTACCCGATATTTTAGGACATGTTTTCTGTATCATTTTCAAGTCGTTTTCTCAATTTTTCAAAACAGTGAAAATGCAATCTCCTCCCATTTTCGAAAATGTGTTTTTGAAAACACGTTAAAAATTTACAAAGAAAACTCAAAACGACAACTTTGTCGTTTTGAGTATTTTCAGTTATAATCAAGTCAAAATTTTCAAAACGTGTTTTTGGTGTTTTCAAAATGCCAAAGAACACATTTTCAACAATATCAAAATGGACACTCAAAACACAAAATCCAAAATGAATTCAAAACTCAAAACACAAAATTAAAATATAAAGAGAACAGCCCCTTAACTATTGCTCAACCTATGACTGAAGGTCGATTAGAAATCCTGGCTTGATAATAAAATAGTCTAATGGAAGCCAACTTTAATGTATGTTATTGTTCACAAAATATATTATTTCTACTTATATATAAATATAAATTTACAAACGTCGCCTACAGTTCTTTCGATGATTGTCTTTCAAAATACAATAATCTCTTTTAGTATTAAGGATTTTATAAATTATGAAAATAACAAATCGAACAATATATTGTATTTTACGAGAATGGACTTGCATTAATGCACAATGCTTTTGGTGAAATGTTTGCATAATATAGAAGACTAGAAGTGGAAGATCTGCCAAAATTGGGGAAGTCCTATTTTAAATTATTGAGAAGCTGTGCTTGAAAATAGACCATTGTTCTGCAAGGTACATGCCTCTTCCGGACATATGAAACGTAACTATCTTCGTACAACTAATATAAAATATTGCTCTTTATTAAGGTGATTTTTAAGAGACGTATCAATCTCTACTTTGGTGCCAATAGAGGTGAATACAGTTTGATTTGAACAACTTTTTTAACTATTTTCAATCGAAACCGTTTAAAACGGTTTGCAAAAACTTCAAGCTAAACCATTTCATTTTTCAAAAGCTACATTTGTTTCGTCTCTCCTTCTTTACTAAAGGTGATTCTAATGATGAGACGGTGACGGGACTTTTCTCGCTTGCGATCACTCTGATGTGAAAATCAATAGGAAAAGAAGATGAATGTAAAATATAAAAGTGACAATGTAATTAAGCGCAAAAGTTAAGAGTCTAATACTGTATCTGAAGGGACATGCCTTTATTTATTGTTACTACAAGAAACACACATCATCATCTCGTGATAGGGGGCTTTTCCCCACTTACCGCCATTTCCTAAAGGACCTAAACAGGCGAAGCTAGTAGTTAGAATGTATTGTAGGCAGTTGCACATGTAAGTCCACTTGATGTGGAGATATAATTACAAGTTTCTAAATGTTGTGGGTGAACATCCCCATAGCCGTAGACATTAAGGTTAAGCCCGTCTATCTATCGAAAATGCTATTTGTACGTAGCATTTTACATAATGAATGTCATAATTGACAAATGATAGCCCCCTATTGAGGGGAGGCGCCTGTGTCATAATTGGCAAATGGAAACCCCCCTATTGGGGGAGGGCACCTCACCTATATAACAAGGAAAAATGCTATTTGTACATAGCATTTTACATAATAGGTTCCATAATTGACAAATGACGCACCCTATTGGGGGGCACCTAAGGGTCCAAGATAGATATTAAGCTCCATAGGTCAGAATAAATATACTCAATGATAGATGCAGTCTCATGTTATCCAGTATTAAAATGAAGTCTATGTTATTTTCCTAAGGTACAATACTCACAGAAATGAACCTTAGAAATCACATCCTTACCAAATGCCTCTTTCCTATTCAAAATATGTGGCCCTTCTCACTCACATGTGCAAGTCGATTATGTCATTTCAGGGTGGTGTCAATATAAACATTAGAGGACTTAGCAGTGTGACTCTGAACTATACTGGCTCTAGTGACATATAAATCATTCCTCTTGGTACATTTGAAAATAACTAAGGAATTACTTTCAAAGAACCATCTCCAATTCGGCCTTGCAGGTCTGTGTCATCTAGATTACCCATAGAAATCAAATTTCTATTCAAATCAGGAACATACCTTACTCTTTTTAAAGTACCTATTTCAAATTTCAAAGTCACACTACCAATTCCTTTAATACTACAAGCTACATTGTTACCCATAATCACCTCTCCACCATCAAGATCTTTAAAGTTTTCTAACCAATGTCTTCTAGAGGTTATATGAAAAGTACATCTTGAATCCAGAATCCATTCACTATTCTGATCATTGTTATCTAAATAATTTGCAGTATTTAAATTAGAAATGGGTTCTGTCACCACATACACATCAACAGTTCTCTATCTAGGGGTTCAACTACATTCCCTCATCCACTTTCATCTCTCTCTGTTCATTCTTCTTCTTATAATAGTCTTTTATAAAGTGTCTTGTCTTTCAACACACGTAACACTTCATATTTCCACTTCTAGACTTTGATCTAGATTTCCCTTTTCCCTTATTCTTAGAGTTATTATTTCCCTGATGACTCTGACCATTCACTTGTCTAGACATAGGTTTCCCTCTCACAAATAAACTCCCAAATTCGTTCCCAATCTTATCAACCTTAAGCTCTAATCTTTACTTCTTAACGAATTAATCACTATCTCAGGAGTTAAGTTATCTATATCGTACTTAATAGCAGACTTAACATCTTTATATACATCATGTATAGCATTCAAAAGAATAACAACTTTATATTCTTCAAAAAATTTATCTTCAGCATTAGTAATATCTTGAACTAATTTATTAAAAGTATCAAAATTATCATCTAAGTCCTTAGATATATCAATCTTAAAACTAAATAACCTTTTTAGAAGAAAGAGTTTAT
>CAIGRP010045095.1:0-19789 GCA_903798385.1 Fraxinus cuspidata
ACACACACAAAAAAAAATAAAAAAAAAAATAAATATATATATATATATATATATATATATATATATATATATATATATATATATAGTAAAATGAGTTGAAATAATTAATATATGTTGTAAATTGCGTTATTTAATTTAACATGGTCTTCAATGAAATTAATTATTCTCCTATTGTTTAATTCAAATTTATAACCCTCACATAAATTTACGGAATCCATACTTGGTTCATTGTAGTATTAAGATTTTGAGTGTACCCAACAAACGTTAATAAAAAGTTTGAGTAGTTACTATTATCAATTTAATCTCCCTACCACTCCTAGATCATTAAGTTGACAACATTTTGTCTTCACACATCTCATGGTTAGTTTAATCACGCCACTAAAATTTATTTACTCAACAAAAAGACATATTTTAGTTAAGTCGTACCCATCATTCAAAAATAACTAATATTTCGTGGTGTTAAACATGCCCTAGTGGAGTGACCTTGAATGTACTTATTAAGCTGACATTGATGAGCGCTTCTTGTTGTTCACTATAATGATTAATATTTTTCTAATGAGGGGTTTAACATGTGAAGTTCTCATTATAATTATTAGATATATTTTATCACACATTTAATATGCAAATAAACATACATATAATAGTGTTGACGATTATAAACTTATACTATTTAGCATTTCCGAGTCAAAAGGAAGACTAGTTTGGTCCTAGGGACATAGCATTGAATCATACAATACTCAATCTCTATGATTTCCACATCTTCTTGCATCTTCAATTAATCAAACTGCAACATGTATTCAATACTAGTGGCACGTCTCCAAAATTAATAAAGGGCTCGCAGGCCCAAAACAATAAGAATTAAAAATCAACCATCCAACACATATACATAGTTGAGTCCATAATCACCTACTATATATACATTCATCACATAAATACCTTTCTATATAATACCTAATATTATATACAAGTATATTTAAAATTTCTAGCCATTAAGATCCTCTAAACTAAATTAGACAAATGAATCAGAACAATTAAATAATTAATTGATCAATTAATTTAACTAAATGGTTTATTTAATTAAAATCAAAATTAAATTAAATACTAAATTAGAATTCAACTTTAATTTCGAAATTTTAGGGTAAATTGTATTGAAATTTTAATTTAGGATAAAACTCCTAATTGGGTCAAAATTGAAATTTTAGGTAACACTCTTTAGAAAATGTAAATTTAAATCATTTTTCAAAATTGCATTCCAAACCATTTTGAAAAAACTGCATTCTAAACCAAATTTAAAATTATAAACATAACCTTTCAATTCCTTATATTACAGAAAAAGGTTCCTCTTTTTAAAATTATAACTTAACCACTGAATACAAATTATAAACAGGGGCTTGCAATTTCATAAATTGTTTATGAGTCCCCAACCTCAAATCAATTGAAAACCCTAAGCTTAAAATCAGGGACATCATTTGTTGGCATTGCCCGTCAGCAAGTGGCAACCCTAATGGCAACCTCAAACTTCATAACTAAAGGATGGTACATGTACTAATTTATCCGTAATAACGATATATGTATCTCATTATTATTTATGATTACAGATTCAGTCATATGTAATTTATTTATTACATTCAAAACTCATTATGATTAACATTACAAAGACTTAAACATACGGACTCTATTAATTTAATTTATCACAATAATAATTCAATTAAATAATCGACTTGCTATAAATAAAATTTGTGATTAAAAACAAATTTGAGAAAAATGAGTTTTTAAAGAATAGATATTAAACACAGACGTGTAAGAGAGAAGTTTATTATGGTAACGTTCTCATTGCAAGGATAAACTTCTAATAGAAACTAGTGCCTTAAAGTTCTTAATAGATTGCCGAGTTAAAGTTTGGCTTATGGGCTTTTAACTTGATACATTCCTTATAATTTACCCATGCAAATCAGTTTTTATTAAGACTAATGTTCAATCTTAAAATATTAATCTTATTAAAAAAAAGTAATCCAAACCGATATAACTTGATTTTTGTTTCCATGAATCATATTAAAGTTGTTTACGTCTAAAATTGATTGAACTTAGGGCAAAAAACTAACATTGAGGGCATGTTTTATATGGAGTATAACAACTATGATAAATGCACGTTTCCTATCTAGTCAAACATATCAAACATACTAAAGTAACAATACAATGGAAATTCAACAGAACCTTGAAAAAACTCTTGGAGTCTGGAGTCGATTTCAGATTCACAAAGTGCATAAACAAGTCTGAAAAATGAGGATGGCCTGTAGTTAGCAACCCAAAATAGAGAGTTCTAAAATGGGGTGCAGCGTGTAGGAGAAAAGAAGTGTTGGGAAAAATGGGTGATTTGTGTGTATATTATCAATTATCACACTGAAATAAAAAACAACATAAGCAATATAATTCAACACTAATATCAACATAAAAATATAAGTAGAGAATCAGAAAAGCAAACCATAAACAGTCACGTCAAGGACACTGTCCTAAAGTCGTTTTGCCTCCCCATCGTGAGAGTACTTTCGACAATATACAACTCTAAGATAAAACCCATATAGCCCACAATCGATTCTCCTTTTATGGGCACAACCACATGTAGATAAAGAATGAGCATTTATCGAATTGTCAAAACTATAAAAATCTAGTATGAAATATAGAGGGAGTATTTTTTATTGTTTCTCAAGTTGTGTTTTTATCTTGTCCCTTTTACAGTGTAAACTTCAACCCCTCACCATAATGAAAATTAGTTCATTTAAAAGAGTTTACATCTAATTTAATGATGTTTTAAGTTTATATTAAATTTGAAATTAAAAATCAAAACTGAAAATTAAAAGATATTAATTTGAAATTTAAAACGTATAATCTTTTATTTTACAACAATCCCCAACAAGTTTTAAACTTTCAAAATAGATATATTATTGTATATGTTATGGCAATGTTAAACTTTGTAACAGGTGTATGTGTCTTTTGGACTTGAACTTCACTTAGCGAAAGCAATTTCCATTTGAGGAAGCCATAATGGACTAAGCATTGAATTAGGTCCCTTTGGCCAAACTTCAATTATTCCACACACAATATCGATTTAAGCTCTAGGTCATAGTGGATAGCGTTGTTAATGGCCATGCGTTCTAATAGAATCTGTAGGGAATAGTCGAATCTCATAGCCACAGCCTTATAGCAACTCTTACATTGATGAGTCCTCCAAGGGTGCGTGTGACTCAAACCTCGCGAGAATTGTTGTATCGGTATTCATTCAAAGTTAAACCCTTCTTGACATCATATCATTATTAGCATTGTCACCATATAGGTGAGCACAAATAAAATAGTGCTATTACAAGTCACGTAGTGTGGGTTGTTTCTACCAAATTGAATCTTTTTATGGGATCTCCAATCACAAAGGTTGAGTTACTCCCGGAGGTGACTCCCTTATGGGCTTCAATCCATCCCCTTCAATGATTTATGTATGTTCATTTCAGAATACAATTATTTGTCCCTTTTGGATTTATGTATGTTTATTTAAGTCTACAATGATTTGTCCATCTTGGTCTACAGTTTGGTAACATCAATTTGCATAGCTCTTATTCTCCACTTGCACATCTATACATTTGCATGTCATCGAAGAACTTTCCAAATATTAATCTCACATATTTAATAATAATAAGATAAACATACGAAATTTGAAAATTAACTTTTAGTATCTTGTTTGAAGAGATGCTTCCACTCATCTCTTATATTTCACGTGGAGTTTTATGGTTTAAATTTTTAACACTTTTCAAAAGTTAGTTTTACAACTACGGATTCAATATTATGAAAATCTATGTTGAATAAAAGATGGCTCTATCCGGGAACAGAAATAGCACTTATATTCCATACTTTTAAGTTGAACCCTCTGTAATACCATTTTATAATGCCACAAGGCTATCGGTTTGTAAGTTGAAAAGTTCAAAGTATATTGTTGGCTTTATCTATTGGCACAAATGCAAAGAATTCTTAGTCCACGCTTAGATAAGATCTTCAAACCTGCAATGCTTCAGCTCCACCTCTTTCTTTTCTTGAGCTTCCCTGATGAAATGGTATTTGATCTTTATATGCTTAGTCCTCCCATGGAACACTGGATTTTTCACCATAACAACTATTGATTGGTTATCACAAAGAATGGCTATTGCCTCAGGTTGTTTATGCCTCAGATCCTCCATTATTTTCCTAAGCCAGATAGCCTGATTTGTTGCTTCAGATGCTGCTATATATTCAGCTTCAGCAGTTGATTGTGCCACCATTTTTTGATTGATTGAATTCCAACGAACAAGACTTGAACCAGCATAGAAAGCATAGCCTAAAGTGATCTTCATGTCATCAACAGATACAGCCCAATCACTATCAGTGAAACCAGTTACAGAAGAATCTATGTTCCTCTAATGTATCTCAACACCCTTTTGGCAGCTTAGAAGTGAATTTCACTAGGTTCATGCTTGAATCTTGACAACATATTCACAGTAAACATCAGGTCTGGTCCGGTGGCAGTTAGGTAGAGCAAACAACCGATTAAACTTCTGTAAACCTTCTCATCAATCTTCTTTGCTCCATCCTCTTTCATCAATTTTAATTTCTGAACTAAAGAGGTGTTAACTGATTTACAATTCTCCATATTAAACTTCTTTAACACCTCTATAGCATATCTCTTTTGACAAACAAAAATTTCATCACTTGATTGACCAATCTCCATTCCAAGAAAGTAGTTCATTTCACCCAAATCTATTATCTCAAATACCTTCTTCATTTCATCCTTCACCATTTTAATTAAAGCTGCATTACTGCCTGTGATTAGGAGGTCATCAACATATAGAGAAATAATGATCAAATCATCATCCACTGATTTGATGTAAAGCGTTTGTTCATTGATACTTTTTTTGAAACCAAGGCTGCTCAAGTATTTATCTATTCTGCTGTACCAAGTTCTTGGCGCCTACTTTTAACCATATAAGGCTTTCCTCAATAGGTACACCTTGTCCTCAGTTCCATCTATGATAAAGCCTTTAGGTTGCTCAATGAAAATTTCTTCATCTAAATGCCTATTCAAGAAGGCAGACTTTACATCTAACTTGTATATCCTCCATTCTGATTGAGCAGTAATGGCAAACAGCAACCTTATTATCTTAAACCTAGCCACTAGAGCAAAGGTATCAGTAAAATCGACTCCATATTGTTGAGCATACCCTATTACAACTAACCCACCTTGAATTTGTTGATAGAACTATCAGCATTCATTTTGGTCCTATACACCAATTTTACTCCAATGACATTCTTGTTTTTTGGTCTATCGACCAACATCCAAGTTCCATTCTTTTCAATTACCTTAAGCTCCTCCTTCATTGCGTCTAACCAAGCTTGAGAATGAGCTGCTTTGGTGAAAGTTAAAGGCTTCAGAACTGTTGTATTGCTGGTAGCATAGATATCTTCAAGTGATCTAGTTCTGATCACTTCATTCTCTGAATATGATGCATCATCAGGTTCAGCCTCAACACAAGACTGATTTTCCCATAAGCATGCATAAAACTAAACATCTTTTTGAGATCATCCATTGTGACATTTGGGCCCCATGTCCTACTACAACTCATGATGGATCTAAGTAATTTCTCTCTGTGGTAGATGATTTTTTACGAGCCACTTGGATATATATGCTTAAAAGGAAAACAGATGCCAGCCACTCCATTAAATCATTCATCCAAATGATAGAAAACTAGTTCTAAACTACAGTAAAGACTTTGAGAAGTGATAATGGACCTGAATTTAAACTAACTGGCTTTTACAACTTGAAATGAATTATTCATCAAAAAACATTTGTTGAGACTCCTAACAAAATGGTATAGTTGAAAGAAAACATCAGCATTTGATGAATGTAGCCAAAGTATTGAAATATCAATCTGGTCTTTCTCTGCTTTATTGGAATGAGTTCATACTTACTGACATATATGTAATAAACAGAACTCCCACACCACTGCTACAAATAAGTCACCATTAGAGGTGCTATTCAAGATCACACAAACTTACTCTCATCTTAAAATTTTTGGATGCCTCTGCTATGCCCCCACATTGGTACACGGGAGAAGAAAATTTGATCCTAGGGAGTGCCGATGTGTTTTCTTGGGATACCCTTTTGAGTTAAAGGCTATAAGGTGATGGATTTACAGACAATAGACTTCTTCATATCTCGGAATGTTATATTCCATGAAACATATGTCCCTTACAAACAAGCTGCAAAGCCCAATGATAAATCAGAACTAGTATTCACCAAGCCACTTCCAAACATTACCTGATATACACCTATATCACCATGGGATACAATGTCTCGTCTACATACATCTGTTCAAAACATATCAAGCAATCCTCCATCTGATGATACTCCCCAATCAGCACATCTCATACCACTCATCATTCGAAAATCCACAAGAGTCAAAAGGCCTCTTCAGTACTTACGAGACTTTCATTGTCAACAAGCCACATTAACTCAACCATTCTAATCACCTCTCAAGACAAAACATCTAAGCTCTACAGGTAATGCATTTCCCCTCTCTAATACTATATCTTATCATAAACTATCGCCTCAGTTTAAAGCATTTTCATTCTCCATTTGCACACACTTTGAACCTAGTACCTATCATCAAGTAATGACTGATCCTAATTGGTGTAATGCAATGGATTCAAAGATAGAGGCCCTTGAGTTAAACAGAATCTGGATTCTCACTGATCTTCCACCAGGAAATGTAGCAATTGGATGCAATGGGTGTATAAACTGAAATACAATTCACATGGAAGCATTGAAAGGCACAAAGTGAGACTTGTAGCCAAAGAGTATACACAAAGAGAAGGGACACACTACAATGAGACCTTCTCACCTGTTGCAAAGCTGGTCACCATTCGATGCTTGTTAGCTATAGTAGCAGTTCAGAATTGGCATTTGAAATAATTTGATATAAGCAATGCTTTTCTACATTTCATTTTACATGAAGAGGTATACATGCAAAAACCTCCTGGCTACACAAAAGGAACTTCCAATCATGTTTGCAAGATGCTAAAAAGCATATATAGTCTGAAACAAGCTTCAAAGCAATAGCATCCCACATTCTCAACAGCCCTCATCCAATTTGGTTTTTCCCTCAGGTTCCGACTAATGTCGGAAAATCACTATGGTGACAAACCATTCCTTCACAGCCTTACTTGTCTATGTAGATGACATTGTCATAGCTAGCTCTAGTTTAGGACAAATTGATGCAATTCAAAGATTCCTCAGCAGCAACTTTAAGATTAAAGCATTAGGTGATTTGAAGTACTTTCTTGGTCTTGAGGTTGCAAGATCAAACAAGGGAATTTTTTATCTCTCAATGAAAATAGACTTTGGACTTATTGGCTGATGCAGGGTTCCTTTAGGCTAAACCAATTAAACTTCCTATGGACTAGAACTTGAAGTTAGGAAAGAACACAGGAACGACACTATCTAATCCCACAATTTACCGAAAACTAATTGGAAAATTAATGTATATATCCCTGACTAGACCTGATATATGTTATGCAATTCAGAACCTCACTCAACATATGGAAGCTTCCTCTTACACACGTATTGCTGTAGTTCACAAAGTAATTAAATATATTAAGGTAGCACCAGGACAAGGCCTCTTATTTTCATCTTCATCCTCACTGGCCCTTCGAGCATTTTGTGATTCTGATTGGGGAGCTTGCCCTGATTCTCGAAGATCAATTACTATTTATTGTACATTTCTTGGGGATTCACTGATTTCTTTGAAGTACAAGAAGCAAAGTGTGGTATCTCGATCATCTGCTGAAGCGGAATATAGATCAATGGCCAGCATATGTTGTGAGATCACATGGTTAAAATATATTCTGAAAAACTTTCAAATTCATCAGTCCCAACCAGTTACTTTATATTGTGATTCAAGCAGCATTACACATTGCCTCCAACCTAGTATTTCATGAGAGAACTAAACACATCGATCTGGATTGTCATTTTAATTAGAGACCAAATCGAAGCTGGCCACATCTCCACATCTTATGTTCCTACCCAATCAAAACTTGTTGATATGTTCACCAAGGTGCTCTCTTCCATCACTCTAAAGTCACATTTGTCCAAGATGGGAATAGAAAAATCTATTCTCCATTTTGAGGGGGCTGTTAAAGAGTATAGTGTGTGTGTGTGTGTGTGTGTGTATGTAAGGTATAATGTACTCTATAGTGTATAATGTAGTTAGTATGAATGTGCCTCATCTAGGTGTCCTTCCAGTTGCGTCTGTGTGTTTGTTACAACACCATTGCACATGGTTAGCTGCTGAATCATTCATTTGGTTGTATAGTTTGTTATGATATCATTTTTACTCATTTACCCTTTTGTCTTCTATATATTTGGACGTGTATCACCACTATGAAATGAGAAGAATTTTTTATTTATTATTCCCAATATATGAGCTTCTTTATCACCTTCATTCAGCAGTTCTATTACTTACAGAAACATAAATTACAATTGTCAAATGTATCAGCAAGGAAATTGTGTGCGAGATATAGTGAAAAAAGTTTGTATGTAGCCTTTTTTTTTTTTTTTTAAAGAAAGGTATCATATAGAGTGGAATTATGTTACATTTGGGAGTACTAATGAAGGCAATGAAACATTTTAAAAAATGAATGCTACTTTTTTCATTTTCTTTCTATTAATGTTGTAATTTTTTCCTGAAAATTAAGCTATTGTCGTCTTCATCTTTATCTTCAACGAAAATGAAGACAATCCTTGCTTAAAGTATTGAGTGAGTCCATTAATTGTTGTTGTTGTTATTTAATAATCAATTGTTTTCATAGGTTATCCTGTGAGTCAAAACCTCATATACCAGACTTATTTCCGTATATCAAAACTCGAAGGAGCCTATGCTCTCTCATTTTGTGGACCCCTGGTGTGTGTCCTATCTCGGCACATATATAAATCAGGAAACATTAAAAAATGAACAATGAGAGAAATAATTCCAAGGTCATTGAAATGTCAAATAAATAAGTCAATAAATGACCATTTTTCCAAGATGGCATCTATTCTATTATGTTTCTTTTCTAATTTCATTTTTTTTTCTGCTTATTCCATGCCATTTTAAATATTTCATTGTCTATTGTTGGGTAAATTATTGTCAAACGACCTCTCGGGAGATTATGTTAATCGTTAGAATTTCTCAGTTGGAATCGACCAATTGACTTAACTAAAATATTGACATTCTAATGAAACGACCTGATCCTAAAACTATTTTGGGCCATTGGAAGCAACAGAATTTGATTAGAGTTCTTCACAGCGTGTCCCTTTACTATACCTAATAACTATCTATACATTGATGGTTGCCTTCTTGGTTATTCACGTGTTTTTGCCCTTTTGTTTGAGAGAAAAAACAGCTGTCTTTTACTACTGTTTGGTGCCTAGCGTATTTCTTTTTCTTCTCTACCTCTGTGGCTGCCTTTATGGCTAGAAAACACCTTCATCTTGTGTCCTGTGTGGGTACAACCAAAAGCAACCAAAGTGTGGGACGTTAGTTGTGGATTTGGGTCATTCATTTGGGGTGTTGATTCAAGTGGATTGAAACTAAGCCCAAAAAAATCTCGTGTGAACAATCTTCCGCTACAATCTAGTATCAAAGCCACCAGTGTGTGTTTCTCAACCAAAAATCCCATTGAAATCCATTTAGATCTAAAAATCCCAAAACATCCGAACCTGAAATCTCTATTTTCGGTCAAACTAAAAGGCGTTTAATGAAACGGAGGCTAGAACTGTGTTGTGCAGGTAGAGATGCCATTAGGTGTGTGGCGCATGAAGGCAGAGGCGATGGCAATGCGTGGGCTCTTTGACGACGGTGCATCTTGTATATTCTACAGAAATTTTCTTCAGATTATTCACTTTATCGTTTTGAATGTCTTGATAATGTTTACTTTTTATTTTAGGTTATACAATAGATTTGGACGTTTGAACATTCCCTTGCATTGAGATTGCAAATCTTACAAAACATTGGGAATCTAGAACGATGTATATTTCTTGCAACCCTATAATTACTTTGTGTGCCTTAATTGTGATTTTGTGTATTTTTTTTAATTGATTCATAAAAATGACAACTCAATATTTTGATTTAGGAATTTTTAATGTAAAATGTGATTATTCAATCGGGAACAAAAAAAAATGAGAGTTGTTTTGATTTAACAAAAAGTTTCAAAAGTCATTTAAGGCAATTTTCTACCGATTAATCGAAAGAACCATAAGAAGAAGTAAATGAGATTGCTTACACTTCAATCATTTTACACTTGTCGGCTATTGTTTTGAGAAAAGTGAGTAAACTTAAACCACTATAGAACTTTGAAAAAATTGGAGGATTTGTATTTGCTCAAATCTACTCCGGACAAGTTTTACTTACTTGAACAATTTTTCAATTTTAAAATGAATCTTTCAAGGTTTCTTAACGACAATTTAGATGTGTTAACAAACTTATTCAAGATATTGTTAACTGTGAAAAAATGGTTTTTGAAACCCAAAAAGCTATAATTGTGCTAAATTACATGCTCGATGCTTATAATGAATTTAGAAATGCGATTAAGTATGGTAGGGACACATTGATGCTTGAAATTGTCATTGATTCTCTTAGAAGTATAGATATGGAAATTAAAGCTGAAAAACATAATAAAAAAAGTGGTAAGATTCACATAGTGAAGGGTAGAACTCAGTTTAGGTAAAATAGTCATGATGGATACCAAATTAGTGGCAAGTCAAGTAGTAATGGAGGGTAAAGAAGGGCAAAGGTAGGTCTAGATCAAAATCTAGGACCAAGGTTGAGAAATGCTATAGCTGTGGAAACACATGGCATTTTATAAAAGATTGTTATAAAGGGAAGGGTAAGCAAAGGGTAAAGAGAGAAGTGAAGTAAATATTTTGTCTACTGCTTCAAATTTTGATGAGGGTGAAGTTTATATGATTATGAGTCCACTTGCTATTACTATTAATTTGCTAATTCCCGTTTACATGAGTGGATACTTGATTTTAATGCATTTTTTCAGGCGAGATCACAAAAGGATTGGTTTGAAAACTTACATGAATCTAATGATGGGCATGTTGTGTTGTGTGACAATTGTGCTTATACTATTGCTGGGATTAGTGATATTACTTGAAGTTTGATATTGGTTTTGTGCATACTTTAAAAGATTTTAGATACATGTTTGAACTATCTAGAAATTTAATTTCAGTAGGAAGAAAATTTAATTTTAGTAGGAAGACTTGAAAGCTGACTTCATTGGTAAAATTGGGAATGAAGTTTTGAATATGATTAAGGATCCACTTATTTCCATCAAGGGAACAAGGAAAAATGATATCCATATCACTACTGGAGAAGTTATAAGAGATTTAGATTCCTCTATCTCTTTTGCCATGGCTGATCACACACATAAATGGCACAATAGACTTGCACATGTGGGTATAAAGTGGCTTAGCCTTTTTAATGAAAAATGTATATTTGACAATGATTGTGTGTCTAATTTACCATTATGTGATCACTTTGTGCTTGATAAACATCATAAGACTTTTTTCTCCACAGGTGTTCACAAAACTAAAGCATACTTGAATATGTTCATTCAGACTTGTGGGTCCTACTAGTAATTCCACCTCGAGTGTAAACATGTACTTCTTGTCTATTATTGATGATAACATGAGAAAGGTGTGGTGGGTTTATCTTTTTAAAGATAAGTCCGACACTTTCCATAATTTTAATAACTGGAAAAGACAAGTTGAGAATCAACTAGGCAAAAGGATTAAGTACTTGAGAACTAATAACAATTTTGTAACACTAAATTTGATAACATGTGCAATGAGAATGGAATAACAAGGCATAAGACTGTTTCTTACACTCCTCAGTAAAATGGGGTAGCGGAAAGGATAAATAGAACTATACTTGATAAAATGTGATGATTGATGTTAAGTTCTGGTGTCCTAAAGTCATTTTGGGGCAAATCGGTTATGACTTCTTGTTATTTAATTAATTTGACTCCATCTGATGCATTGAATGGTGATACTCTTCATGAAAAATGGTCTGGTAAGTTAAGTGAATATTTTGTAGTTAGAAATTTTGGTTGTGCTGCATTTTCTCATTTAAGTAAGAGAAAGCTTGAAACTAGAGCAAGAAAATATGTTTTTCCAAGGTTACTCTAAGAGTGTCAAGGGGTACAAGTTATAAGATAGAAGCTAAAAGGGGGTTATGATCATTATGAGTACAGATGTTAAGTTTAACGAGGCTGAAATGCCTTGTCTTAAGACTAAATTTGGACCTGTGAGTGAAGAAGAGCAAGGTGGGGAAAGAGATCAGTTGCAAATGGAGTTAGGAAAATTTAGAACACTTATCCCTGCCACCCTTAAGGCAATGAGTTTCTTAGAAAAAAAATCAAACATGGAAGTTAGTACAATAAATCAACTATTAATTGTAAGTGGGTTTTTAAGGTTAAGGAAGGTATTAGTGAATCTGAACTCTTAAGGTTTAAAGCTAGGTTAGTGGTTAAGGGATACACATAAAATGAGGGTATTGATTATAATGACATTTTTCACCAGTTGTTAAGTACACCACTATTAGGGTTATGCTTGCATTGGTTACACATTTTGAGTGGAAACTTGAACAACTTGACGTAAAAATTACTTTTTTATATGGTAAACTTGATGAGCAAATCTTTATGAATCAACTAAAAGGTTTTAAAAACAAATTAAAACTTGATCACGTGTTTTCTTAAAAGGTCTTTATATGACTTAAAGCAGTCACCTAGATAGTAGTATAAAAGATTCGATTTTTTCATACACATTATAGGGTTTCAAAGAAGTAAGTTTCATCAATGCCTATATTTTCAACATGATGATGTTAATAATGACTACATGCTTTTATTACTCTATGTGGATGAAATGCTCTCAGTTATTTCATCACTTAAGTGGATAAGTAAGATAAAAACAAAGTTGAATGGCAAATTGACATGACCGATCTAGGTAAAGCTAAGAGAATCCTAGGTATAGAAATTGAAAGAGATAGGTCAAATTCTACTTTGTTTTTGCATTAGTCTCCTTATGTTACAAAGGTGTTGAAAAGATTTGGCATGCACTATATCAAATCTATTACATTATCTTTAGCTAATCATTTTGTGTTATTTAAGGACCAGGCTCCATGTAATGAAAATGAATAGAATACATGAGTAAGATTATATATTCTAATGTGATTGGATCTATTGTGTGTTTGATGGTTTGTATTAGATCGGATTTAGCTTTTGCTATTAGTTTGTTAGTATGTATGTGTCTAATCAGGGTCTCAAACATTAGAAAGCCCTAAAATGGTTGTTAAGGTATTTGAAAGAGAATGGTGATATAGGTCTAAAGTTTGGTGTTAGTAAAGAATGAATGAAACTGATATGTTTTGTAGACATGGACTATGCAAGGGATAAGGATAATAGGAAATCGACTCTATCCTATGTATTTACTTTGTCTAACTCTTGCATTAGTTGGAAATCACAATTACAACAAATAGTCTGAACTCCAGGGTGATGATATTTAATCACAATTAAATCACAATTATCCTATATGGAGGATTGTTGGGCAAATTGTTGTCAATCGACCTCCAAAGCGATGATATTAAATCGTTAGAATTTCTCAGTCGTCATCGACCAATTGATCGAACTAAAATATCGACATTCCAATTAAATAACCTAATCCTAAAACTATTTGGGACCATTGGAAGAAACCTAATTTAATTAGAACAGCTCGTTGCCTGTCCTGTTTACTTCTTGGATGGCTTATTAGTGTTGGCCCATTTATTGGTATACTTGGCCCACCTATTAGTTTTAGACTTGGCCCAGTACTATACCTAATAACTATCTATATATTGATGGATGCCTTCTTGGTTATTCATGTGTGTTTTTTCTCTTTTGCTTGAGAGAAAAAATGGCTGCCTTTTAACGCTGCTTTATGCCCTATCGTTTTTCTTCTTCTTCTTCTCCGACTATAGCTGCCTTTGTGGGTGCTTCATCGTGTGTCCTATGTGGAATAAGAGGAGAATTTCATGTACCAAAAAACTAAAATTGTGTTTACAAGATTTGATACTCTCAATCTAAATCTAAAAAATTCTCTCAAGTTTCTAATGTATACAACAATGATCTAATTGGTATATTAAGTCTATAAAGAGCCTACACCTCATGGAGTATATATATACAGGAGCCCTATCTTGGAGTCATGGAAGAAATAGAGTACAAAAAAAGATGTTAGAAACCAACTGGGAATGGGATTCTTCCCGAGCGCCACTACTTGCAAGCCAAACAAGGTGGCACCTCGGCCCCAATGTGCAGCACCCTTTCTGTGATGCCGGTGCCTAGATATCCTGTCTCTGACCCAATGCTTCCAAAAAAAACTTTTTGTATACATTCCAAAGTCCTTTTCTCAATCAAACTTCTAATCGATGATGAAATTTGATCTACTATCAAACCGGACTTCCAAACCACATTATCTAGGCTTCCTCCATGAATCAAACTTCCAAATCACATGAAATTTTGAGTCACAATCTAACACCATGTATAGGAGATTTTACTGTAATTGGATCTTTCATAGTATAGGAGATTTGATTGTACATACCTTATTTAGAAGTTGTAACTAATTATTTAATTGGAAGCAAACCTCGATTATGTGGCATTCAAACCAATTGATACGGAATCAGAGCCATTTGTTTAAAGATTTTTTTGCATACCGCTTCGAGAATTTATATACTCCTCACATGTTTGGACTGCCAGAAATTCAAATCCTATCGACACTTTCTATGTGAACTTGTAGGGCTATTGGCAATTTTCATTTTTATTGAGCAGTTGGCCTCTTCAATTTTATTGAGCAGTCGGCCTCTTCAATTTTATTGAGTAGTGGGCTTCTTCAATTTTATGCAGTAATCATTTTATTTTTCCTGGTTTTAGGTTGTGTAGCAATTTTGATTTGGATTAGTCGGTTCCATTTTTTGGAGCAATCTATTTCTTCTTCAATATATGCTAACTGTCAAGTTTTTTTTCTCTTTTTATTTTGTGGGCCGTTAGAATTTTCATTATATTTCAGCATAATTTTTCCATACGAACATTTGATTGTTTATTTAAATGGCAAAAATTATTTCATTTAGGAATTTCAATTCGAAATGTTTGTGAAAGATAATGAATTATGGGGTTCATTTGGATGTGTCCTGTTAAGTCTAAAGTGTATTAGTAAGTTCCGTGTTCAAAATTTCATCTAATTGAGTTGTAATTAGAGCCAAATTGTCAAAGGTCGAGAGTGTCTTTGGAAGGAGTCAAAGTCATCTCAAGAAGACCAACTCACCGAAAAAATGCTCGAAGTCTGCGAGGCTACTGCTCGAGCGATTTTTTAAGTAAGGTGACCGCTTGTTGTCCCCGTGTCCAGTGCTCGAAAGGACGAGCCATGGTTCGCTATCTGTGAGAGCTTCAATCAAGCGGATGGTATATGCGGCCAACCCTAGTTCACAATTTTAAATAGTTTTACAATCCTTTCAACCTTAAATACTTCATATTATAAATACCAAAGCCATAGTTCTTCCCAAAGGTGTGTTGAGCATCTTTTCATTCAAGAGAACATTTTGTAGACGATCAAACAACAATTTAATAATTGTCTTGACTCAACAACATGATCAAAATACAAAAAGTACAAAAGATCAAAATATGTAAAACAAAATCTTTTACCACAAATAGCATTCAGAGTTCTGAAGTTGCGGAAAAGTGACTGGATTCTATTTTGTGAAGAACAAGTTCATTCTTAGTAATACACTCGGAGGGAAAAGAAGCCCAGAGGTTCTCGAAAGTGGAGGAGATACAATCAAAGAGTTTTTCGATGATTTACATGTTGGGTAGTTAGAGTTTTCTAATGTTTAGTTGTGGCTGAACCAACTATAAGTTAAATCTTTTCTTGTGGATCTTCTTGAAAAGGTTTGCCCAGAGATTTTCTATTCTTGTAAGGAGTTCTTCAAGTGTTTTTCCTTCGTAAACAATTCTTGGTGTTATTTACTTTCTAGCTTTAATATTATTGCTTGATTTATTACTTGGGTTTAGATTTCTTTTCAATTAATCTAGATACAATAATTTGTGACTTTTTGCGTATTATTCGTTGTAAATTTTAATTCTAGATTATACATCTATTCACCCCCTCTAGGTGTTAGTTGAATTGAAACCTTGGTTATTTTCACATCCCCTCTTGCTCCAACTGATCCTAAGGTACTTAAAAGGAAGGATGCCAATATTGCTTTTTGGCTACCGAGTTCTATTAAACTATATATGGACAACAATCTTCTTTCATTCACTAATGCTAAGGAAACGTATGCATTTTGGTGAATTTATTATCAGGATAACTTTGCCCGAAAGTTCCAATTGGAGTTGAACATTATCAAATATTTTCAAAGGAATCTATCTATTGAACATTTTAATTTTGGATTTCTCAGTTTATGGATGATTATTATGGGTTGGTACATTCCAATGTTCTCGAAATTTCATTGCAAGATGTTCATTCTAAAGGCCAACAAAATCAATTTTTGATGAAACTGCGACCCGAGTTTGAGAGTGNAATTTCATTGCAAGATGTTCATTCTGAAGGCCAACAAAATCAATTTTTGATGAAACTGCGACCCGAGTTTGAGAGTGTATTCTCCGAGTTAATCAATTGCAAACCTGCCCATCCTTGGATGTCTATTAGGGGAACTCTTACGTAAAGAATAGTGCCTCACCTCCTAGCTCGACATCAATGAATAGCCCGTTAGTACTCAGACAATCAATGTGACCTATGTTACTCAAGGGAAAAGATGATCAAAATCCTCAACACGGTGTTAAAGTTAAAAATGAATTTAGACATATTGCAAAATATTGCAATAAGATATTCTGCAACTATTGTAAAACGGAAGTCATATTATCAAGGATTTTCGTGTATGACCTCATGATGGATCTACTCATGTAAGGTCCAAAAAAATTTATAGAATAAAATTTATTTGTTCTATATGTTGTATATTAATATATTGAAAAGTTGAAGGATTAAAGTAAAATATGTTTTAAATTCTTTTAATTTGGACCAAATAATTAGATTTTGATAGAGGAAAAATAAGTGTATCAATATTGGTCTCTTTTTGTAGCATGTAATTAAGTAGAAAGTTTCAATACAAGAAAAAGTTATTTTGGATTAGACTAAATCAAGTTAAGTCCGATTAAAAGAATAATAGGTTAATAGAGTTGATGGGGGCTTGCAATATTATTTGAGTAAAATTCTTTTCCTCTTTTAATTCCTACCATACCTGATTTTTATTTGATATAAAAACAATAGTGTAATACAATTCAAATGTCATTTTTTTGAAACCAAGTCCACATTGGCCATGTGTCCTATTTTAAAATGAAAAAATTTAATTATATGATCGGTAATTAATTAAACTTGGTTTATGATTTAAATTTTTAAGGTAGCCATGTGTGAGATGAAAAATATTGATTTTGATAATAATAATCTTTTTGTGATTTGGATATAGTTTAATTGTAATCTTGATTCGATAAAGCTTCATAGTAATCATAATTCTATTATTTGAAACCAATTCTTATACAAATTTCTTATATTATATCGTTTCAATTCTAGTTGCATACAAACTCAATTGAGAATTTCAACTATAAATACTGTAGGAATTCTCATTATTTCATCACAGAAAATAAAAAGAGCCACGGTAGAGAGAGAGAGAGAAGGAGAGGAAATTAAATAGAAAAATAATAGAAGAATTTTTATGTGCAATATTTTATTATTTTCAATTCAAAATCAAGATAATATACTTTTGTGCAAGTGATTCGTTTTCTTATACTTTTTTTACTCAGTAATTTATGCATGAATTGCCAATGGACATTCGGGTTATTTATTAAGAGATATGAAATCTTTTGAGAATTTAAGATGACCTAAGATAAGTGTGTCGCTTGGTCACGACATACTCCATAAGAGAATAATGGTATGAAGTATCTATTCATTCTTATATAATTGTGTATGGAAATTGCACGTATCTTATTAGGTATTTTTAAATACTCTCTTACAAATTTATTTTACAGGTCAATTCGGGTCAATTGGAATTGTGACAGGATGGTGGTGTGGAGTGACAGAGGATTTGAATAAATAAAAACATTAAATTTTTTCCTCTCAGATTATTAGATTGTTTATTTGTTCAAAGACATGTTTATATTTAAATTTTTTTAGAAATTCGGATTCCATGTTTTAGTTGATGTTTATTGCTAGAAATAAAGTTATATTTTTATTTGTATGGTTTTCGCTTTTAACATAAAGAAAATTTAATTTTTGATAGTAGTTCAGTGTTTATAAAATTTTGGAATGTTATAATTCCTGCTTTCAATATTGATTTGTGTCATGAAATTATTCTTTGTTTTAAGTCCAAGTATTATACTTGCATATATTGTACTAGTTTAAATTCAAATTAACTTCGCCTTAAGCGAAACAATGAAAATTTTCTAAGACTAAATTATCACTATCTATTATAATTAAAAATACAAGACCTAACTTAACTAAAATCGACTCAAGATTGTGATTAATGTAAGTTTGATGAACAACACACTAGGATCCTGAATTCCCTTATATCAATTCCCTTAGCCTCGAACTTTACAATTTGATAACACGATTCAATTATGAAGATCCATATTCCTAAATCGTTTAACAATCTCTCACGAATAGAATCAAACATATTCTCACATGTGATCCAACCATATTTCTTTGACAAATTCAAACACACAAGAATGATTTAAGGATTTGTGAATACTTAGAGATCGCATAGACGTAGCGATGTATTTCTATCATCTATTGGACTCTACGACAATTGACACTATATCTAATTTATTTCCAATCTTTCAAAGGTAAAACAAGCCACAACACTCATACAACCATTGCACATATAATTGTATAGACGAATAAATTCATGTCAATGATTCAATAATTGAAAACGTGCTTTAAATGTCAAAAAGAAATAAAATCAAGAGTTAAAGGTTCATTGTAATCCTAGCAATTTTAGTCCTAGAAATAAAATCAAGAGTTAAAGGTTCATTGTAATCCTAGCATGACACAAATTTCATTGTAATCCTAGTAAAACTACTTTAGTCCAAGGCCCTGTTTGATACTATCTTTTTTCCATGGAATTGGAAATTAAATTCCTTCGTTTTCAAAAAATGCATGTTTGATTGACAACATTTTCTAGTCTAATCATTTTCTTAGTTTCCAGCCACTTGCTCATCTTTCCATGTTTTTGGTGAAAACAAATTCTCACATTTCCGTGAATGGCCTGGGTCCTCGCCCAAGCACTCAAATTAGATCTTGCTTTTGATTTCAAGGTCCGAAAATATCCCGATCCATATAACTGGGTGAGTGCCCAGTTATAACGAGTTTCCAATTTTTGCATTTTGGTCCTCTTTTTCATTCTTTCCTCGATTTTGATCCTATCACTTTAAATTACTTTTATTTTTGTCCTCTACTTTCTTCTCATGTGTACATTATCACCAAACCTTCCACGAATCATCAATTCATTCATCTTTCTTTTCCAATTGCTTATGAACGAGTCCAAAACTAAAACCAGAGAAAATTAACCCAAGTTAAATAAAATTTAACATTTTGATGACATTAAAGTTTAATAATTTGACTCGAATAAGTGCACAAAATGCACTTATCAAATACCCC
>CAIGRP010045102.1:0-11052 GCA_903798385.1 Fraxinus cuspidata
TAGGGCTGTTAGAGCTTCCCTATCTGTCATTTGTGCACAGTAGGTCATCTCATTGATGAAGCGGGACTAGAAACTTTTCAAAGACTAGCCCTGCTACTGTCGCATATCCTATAGGCATTGGATAGGTCCTTCACTTTTTTTGCTTGTGGCAAAATGCTTAAGGAATGTCTTTTTCAAATCCGGCCAGCTCCAGATACTCCCTACTGGTAACTTGGTGTACCAGATTTCAGCTGTTCTGGTTAGGATTAAGTAGAAGGCTCTATACTTCATTGTCGGGTGGCTCTTTTCAGACTCATGTGAGTCTTGAAACTATTGGGATGCTTCGCGGGATCATTTCTCCCATCATACTTGGGAATTTTGGAGAGTGTGGAGTGGTTTAGCACGGGGACATTCATAATGGATTGCGAAAATGGTGAATTATCATCATAATTGTCAAGATCGTATGACCTTTATGGTTCATTAGAATCCTCATCTTTCCTAAATAAAGTCTATGGGGTGGATGGAAAGGTCCTGCATCACATTTGGCTTGTTCTCTCCTCTTACACCTATTTCTAGGGGAGGAAATCTTAGGCGCTTTGTCATAAATAGGTTCGTCTTGTCTCTCGAACTGAAAAGACTCCTATTGCCTATTTCTAGGCATAGGAGGAGGTCGAGCCTGCCTATTTCTAGGTACAGGGGGAGGTGGAGCTTGCCTATTTCGAGGTACCCCAAGGCTCAGCTTGTCGAAGATGCTTACGGACCTCTGACACATGTCTCCTAGTTTATAATTCAGGGAAAAATTGAATAGAGCCTCATTAGGTCGTTCAGATGCGGAGTTGATGGACGTATCAACTTCAACCTCTCTTTCCTGGGAGACTTCCATTTGGCTTTGAACCTCATCTTCTTCATGGTAGTACTCTGAATACGTTTCTTGGGGCTGCATATGGAGGAACTGGGTATCTTCCTTAGCCCCGCATGCTTATCAACAACTTATGTATAGCCATATTATGCTGAGTAATGTTTTTCATATTAGCGACCATTGTGGCCACTTCACTAGTAAGTCTTGCTGCTCTCCTACACCACCCTTTGACCCGCCTCGCCTATACTGTTGGTGAGGTCGCAGGCGAGTTGCTGGGACGACACGAGAGGGTTCCCATCCTTTAGGGTGTTCCCTTTGTCCTTTGAGGTACATTTTCTTCACAGCTTGAACTCATGTTAGTAAACTCCTTTTTGACTAAAAGTTCATTTTTTTCAAGAATAAGATGTTTTTCTTTAGGTTTTCCAACGATTCTTTTTTCAAGAATACCCTTTTTTCAAGGGCTAGAAAATTCCATTCAATTTACTTCCAACTGGCTTCTTCCCACAGGACTTTCGTGGTTAAAGTGCATGGCGATAATCTATTGACCCCGAAAAAAGTTATGTGGACAACAGATATTGGGCCCACTCACACCAACTCAAGCAAATTTCGGCTCGTTTTGATCGGAACACCGGTAAGAAGTGGGACGGACGTGGACGCATGAGATGTTTCACGGCGTGAGACAAAAGTGTTCAAGCAATGGCGGGTGGAACAAAAATAATTGTGCTAACAATAATCACCAATCAAATACCAAAGTAAACAATTAAAGATCAAGCTAATGTATATGGAATAAAGCAAGATAATATGTATAGAGTTTTCAAGACCATTTGTACTATCAATGATCAAGAGCTCAAGAGTCAAAAGTCCGAAAAATCCCAGAATCCTTTTCCAGTTACAAAAAGGGTCTATTTATAGCGTTTCAATTGATGTAGTGTCTGTTGGATCAGAACCACTTGGCATCATCTCCTTGACTAAGCCTTCAGATCAATGTCTATCATACAATAAGTACATTAACAACGGGGTCAGCCGCCCTATACATCAGGCTAACACATCGACATTCTTACATCAATTATTCTTAAAGATTGTCTATAGTTCTTGTAAGATACAACTTCAGTTTCATAAGCTTCGGTTGAACTGAGAGCCTCTATTGGAGGAGGCTTTGTATTGGTCCTCTGTGTGAAGAGCTTCGACTTCTTCCATTTCTTTATGTAGTGTCTCAGACTCACGCATTTTAGTCGTTTAAGCAGTGCTTCAGCATAAGAGTTTCAGTCATTCATATGATTTCTTTACATTTGATCAGTTAGGTCTTTGTTGACTTTTCTACCTACGTGAATTGCTACATGGTACTTTGATTTAAGCCTCATTGGTGAGACATAATAGTTTATGTTCTCGAAAAGGGATCTGAATGGCCAAAATGAGAGACAATAGAGAGAGAAAGGAAAAGGAAGAAATGTCCAACTAGATACATAGTAAACAAGAGTGAAATTGGTAGGCAAATATACGAGGTGAAATTGGTATATAAATAAATGATTAGGGGTAAATTTGATATAAGAAATGATGTCATCATGATGTCAATGATGATGCATTATGAACAGTTACTTCAAGAGTGAATCCTCTTTTATTGTTGTAGGAATTTTATCAAAATTAAGTGGTTATTAGTTTTACACTTCAACAAAATTATGTGCTATGCTAGTTCACAAGCATTTTACTACAAAGATGAAAAGTGCCCATTAAATAAAAACGTTGAGGATCTAGTAATGAAAAAAAATAGAGATTTAATCAATTTTATGAAAATCAGCTCAATCATACATGTTCAACTTGAAAAAATTGATAATCGAACGCAAAGTCAGGCTAGTTTGATATAGAAAAAACCTCTAATTAAAAATCTGCCCAAAATCAATCGACCTACCCAATGTCTGGATAACCCGTGACTTGCTCCGAATTTATCCAATTTAGATAATTAAATTGAAACCCTTATTTAATATTTCTATCGATTACTGCATCTTCCCTGATATGCCGTATTCACCACAACACAGAATAGCCATCATTATTTGTTCCAATTTCTCTATTTGATTCTTGATTCCACATTCTAATTCTTGTGTTCTTTCAATATGTTTTATTTTTTAGAAAAATTTATTCTATTCATCCAAGATTTCGACTAATTTAGCAATAAGATTTTGTTTGTTTTTTTCATATTATGTAGCTTTTGAATAACTCATTTTCATATCTAATTTGGGAAATTTGTTGAATTTTAGTGTTTTTTCTTCTTAATTTTGATGTTTATTTAATCTTAATTTGTTTTTTTTTTTCTCTTTCTTTTAAACCCTTTTCACATGACCATTTCTCTAATTGATTGAATGCTTATAAGTCACAAGAATTCTTCTGACATTCATTGAATGTTTGAGACTTATAAGAGCACTACATGACATAGAATTTTCTCTATAATTATGTTAGAGAATAAAGATTACTTATGTAGGACAAAAATAACATATTCCTTAGTACATTTATAATCCGGTATCCAATGCAGATGGCATTAATAATTGTAGTGAATGCTTTTCCACCGTTGGTGTCCCCATGCACGACAAGACTCAAGAGTCCTAGTATACCAAAGGAAATGGTTTAACAAACTTGGATTTTTAGAGTTTGTACTAGTATTGATTTATCTTTTTATTGTTGAATTGAATTATAACTTGGCATTTTTCTTAATTGGAGGTATGACACATTGACATTATTATTATTATTATTATTATTATTATTATTATTATTATTATTAATTGAATTATAACTTTTCATTTTGTTAACATTATTATTTAATTAAAATCATTGACTTATTTTACTAAATTTAATTGAATTGAGCAGCACATTGCCTTGTTGATTGTATTTGATTATTTTTGGTAAATTGTATGTTTTGAGTGGTTCACGCAATTTTTGTGATTTCAAAAAACTTACTTCTGTTGTAAAATTATAAGGTAAAATGTTGATGATTATCTAATCTTATTATCATGCATAGATAAGTCTTACATATTTTCTATTTCATTCCAATTGTAACTCTCATTTTGAACCATATAAATGCGTGTCTTGATTCTCAATAAAATACATACTTAAGTTTCGACTCTCTATTTTTCTCTCTATTTATTCTCCATATTTCTCTTTTATTCATTTAATTTTATATCATTTTATTAGCACGATTCTCTCAAAATCAAAGTCAATTAATTTCAAATCATAAGCTGATTTCCTTGCCACATGTTTTTTCTATTGGCTATCAATTTTTATTCTATGTTAGCTATATATCTAATTGATGTTTATATTATGTGAAATTATGCACAGTTCACTTTTGAAACTAGAAAAAACGATTTTCATTCATTGTTGTTTCCAACCTCAAATCGCACGCCGTCACCCTCAAATTACACGTATAATCAGTGATATCATATTGCGGAAGATAATGATTGTGTAAAATAATAAATTTCTATTAATTGCAATTAGTCATTGTATTCACTGTAATTACGTGTTAATTGGATGTGGCAACTTAAAATGCATTTTTTTTTAAATAGTAGTTAATAGTTATTCATATCCCACTAAACCTTTTTTTTTATTTGTGCATGTGTCTTAATTTTTTTTATTTTTTATTTTTTACTTCTTGTTTATCGTTTGATTAATTATCAAGTTCTTATTATTTTTAATACTAGTATAGTTTATGAATCTAGTACTCGTATATTTGTCTATTACAAAATTGTTGTTGTTCTTGAAGTAATATAACATTATAATTAATATTTTAAAAGAATAATGACTTATTACTCTTGAAAAAGTAATAATAAAATAAAATGTGCTCTCGAAATAGCACATATTTCCAAAAATATGTATATCATTGTGTTCTCAAGGAAGCACAACATTGAAAATATTAACAATGTGCTAGAAAACATACTTCAGAGTAAATAATTCTAAATAATAGTTTGTTAATACTCCTCATGTAGCACATCATTATCAATATTTTATATTAATTGCTTCAGAAGAGCACGATATTATAATTTCAATATTTCAAATGAATATTGATTGGAAAAAACTTACTCTGTAAATAATGCGTGGCTCTTGAAGAGTTCATATTTCCAAATAATAAAATATTGTCGCTCTTGAAGTAGAATACTATTATTGAAAAATATTCTAATTAAATTTTACTTGCTCTCAGATAGTATATTTAAGTACGATCTAACGTAAATTATATTTGTACTTTTGAATATTAAATCGTTGTTTAATTTATTATAATAATATTTAATTACTCTCGAAGAGTATGAATTATAATTTTTAATATCCCAGAAAAACTATTAACATATTGTTCAAGATGAAGCAAAACTAATACATATTAGATTAAAATATATCTTATATTGAACCAGAAATTCAATTTGATTTTATTTTTTGACATGACCAGTTGGACTATCACTGGATCAATAATGTTGCAAAATTAAAAATTAAAATGAACTTTCAATGAATAGTCTGAAAATTTTTCAATCCAATGAAATCATACATGATATTTGTTCTCTCTATCATTGGTAACCATCACTAGTTAAATATGGACTGAATTTTCTATATTTTTGAAAATTAATCGGGTTATAAATAAGGCCCCCATCATCCATTCATCCTCCACGTTAACCATCTAAATATTATTTGTATCCAATAAATTTGATACATACACTAGATAATTGCATGTGTTCGCAGCTTGAAATTTGCGATATTACTGTTCAAATTTTAAATTGTGATCGTAATTCTCATATTATACAAACAAGACAATGTGTTATTAATGCTAGGGATCCTGAATTTCAAACTTTAAATAAGTGTTAGTTGTGATGTCGATAAATAGTTTAACACTATTGTATGTTAAACGCTTCTAATTTATTTAATTAAAAACAAAGTACTTGTTATTTCTAATTAGAGAATGCTATTACGCAACATTATAATTCTCCCTGTTATAATTGATTTATGGTCAAAGCTTAATTTTTCCATTTAATTATTTTGATAGTGCAGTATATATAAAGTTGATCACATGTATCTATTTCATTAGTGTGACAATGCATAAAATTTGATATGTAAGTAATAAATGTGATTATAGAACAATATATCTTGTATGGTTTCAATACTATACTGGAAGGATTCAAGAGATATTATCATGAAGGAGAGTAAATAGGCATTGTATTCTTTTTCCCCGACCAAAATTTTGTCCCATTGGATTTTCCTGCCAAGGTTTCGAATGAGATAACTTTTGTAGCGTACTTAAAAGAAATCAATACTATTGTTCCTTCAATTTGGGTTTTCCCATGAGTTTTTTTTACAATAAAATTTTAAGAAGGCATATTCTTTGTGCAATGAATGTCCATAATATAAAAGATGTTTACCCTCAAAATAATACTCGATATGTATGAAACTCTTGAAGAGATGTCATTAAAGGTTGATAAATATTTTGTATGAAAACAGTGTTATTTGAAGATATTAGCGTACAAGATATCAATGTTGAAGACATTGACATACAAAATATGGATCGCTTGATACAAAAATTAAAATCATTGGGAATAATTGTACTCTTTTTCCTTCTATCAAGTTTTGTCACATCGAATTTTCTTGAAAATGTTTTAATGAGGCAGCATTTTATTACTCAAATTTGTTTGTACTCTTTTTCAATTATTGATATTTTTGTTCCATCAGTTTTTTGCCAAATAATTTTTCAATGAGATAGTTATTGTGCAAAAATCATCAAAAATGGAGTGTTGTAAAACTATAAGATAAAATATTGATAATTATCTAATCTTATCATTATGCATCGATAAGTCTTGTTTAGTTTAGATAGTCTATTTTATTCTAATTACAACTCTCATTTTGAATCCTAAAAATACGGGTCTTAATTCTCTATAAAATACACATTTAAGTTTTGACTTTCTACTTTTTCTCTCTATTTATTTTCTATATTTCTCTTTTATTCCTTTAAATTTATAAAAGCTTCACATTTTATCTTCATTTTTCTTTATTTTTAAATTATTTAAAAATCATCAATTATAACTCGATTCAACCCTTTTTCTTTTTGGGTTAGTGTCCAAATAGATTTTTAAAACATTGAATTTAATAGATCGGCGACATTCTATACAACGTTTTCTATATAAAACAACTCATTGTGTTCTATTTACTTTTGCACTACTATTTTTAAGAAAGTGCAGAAAAGGAAAACAAAACCGTATGCTGGAATTCAAATATTTGTAGTTTAACATTTTTTTTTTTCTGAAAGGAAATATCTATAGTTGTTACTATTAAAAAAAATTAAATTAAAATGTCAAAATGGTCTTTTAAATAAAATTCGTTATACCAGAATTCTGTATTTAGAATGTATTTTTGGCGTAATTTTAATTAAGAAGAGTACGACCAAATATTAATTCGACGGTCCAATCTCAACACATACATGTACCGGATGGTGCCTAACTTCACTACCCCTATATTACCTTTCCAATAAGTCATTCTTGACTACCCAAATAATAGGCCGTTATGAAAACGTTATTAGAGGCTAAAAAGTTATTGTTTGTCACAACAATTCAAGAAATTTCATATGCCCTCTTTAGTATAAATTAAAATTTTAATTTTAATCTAAGTTAAAATCAACAATTAATTTTAACCACACTTTTTCTTGACTCACAATTTTTTAACCACACACTTTATCAACTTTTATCAAAATATATTAAAAATCTGATTTTATTTCCCACCAAAAAGGGGCAACTTTTAGCAAAATCTCAATTGGAACATTACCTTAATTGGAAATTAAATTTCAATTTAGTTTTAATTGGACCATTAAACCTTAAATTAGTTTGAATATTCAGCACTTGGTCACCTATTGTTCTTCCAAATTTTTGTAAGCTTCTTAATTGGCAGGCATAAAACAACAACTGATATGCGTAATTGTTGCTGACATGATAACTTATCATTACGCTACGACATAAGGATGTGAAAAGTAAAAAAATTCATACATTTTACCGTTTTATTCTATAGACATGTTCATAACCCTATTTTAGCAATTAAGTGCAAGATCAATTAGGAATGAGATATTGTGAAATTTAAAATAAAATTAAAGTTTAGTGACCTAATTGAATTAAATTAAAATTTAGTTATCCATTTGAGATTTTATTTGAAATTTATGTGACCACATATAATAAATCCAAATAGTTCTTAAGAAAAGACTTACAACTACCGTCCCAGTTTTCTGATTTTGATTTACTTTTGAGATCTCACTTTCTGAAATTTAACTATTTGCTTGTTTGGATTGCATTATAAGTTGCTGAAAATAATGTGATAGAAATAAGTGATTAATAAATTTGACACCAGCTTTTAAATTGTAAGAGTATCTCCAAGGGTGGTGTAAAATTGGGAGTAAATTGATATCTTCAAATTCATTTTTTCATCCTCCATTCCATCATGAAGGATCTAAATTCAAATTCTGTTATAATGGAAGAGCTACAGAAAATGAGTGCAAGTGAGTTGATAGCTTTTCGCCTCTTGAGGATATAAAAAAGATGTTTTTTTTTTTTCAATTTCCGTCGAAAATGCAATTGCATATCTCTACGAGAGAGTTTCTCTATCACTCTAGAAATCTAAATTATAATTTAGCTTCCTATTTGATTGAGACTAAAATCAAATTTTAGCAGATTTTGATAAAAGTTCATGAACTGTGTGATTAAAAAATTGTAGAATCTATGAAATATGTGATTAAAATTAATTCTTAACTCTGATTTCGATAAAAATCTAAATTTTAATTTCTATCAAATTCTACTAAAATCGAAACGAGTTATATATTCACCAAAAAAAAAAAGACTAGAGAGTGTCAGGAAATTGAATAATAACCCCAGTGGGACATCTGCAACACGAAATCAAATATCGCTTTAAGAAAGTCGGTAGTAGTTTTACTTTATGTTAGGACTTGGGACAGAAAAAGAGTCAAAAAGGCTAAAACCCCTCTCCCCATTTACTAGTCTGTCTTTCTATCTATATAAATGCAAAAATAAAGCAAACATCAACCCAGAGCCCATTGGTACAATTAAATCAAACTTCAAACAATTTTCTTTGATACTGCATCTTTTACATACAACTGCACTTCTTTGATGATCAAAAAGTCGCAAACCACGGAGAAATGGATGCCGCGGGAAGAGCTATGGTATTGTTCGTTACAGTCGGGATGGCTAGTTTCATCGTAATTCATGTGTATGGTGACGCTTCGCTCGCTATGGGTCAATATTTTCATGTCCAACATGACACGCATACCAAAGCGTCTAAAGTTTCATTATATCGACCCAATTCGATGTTTGCTTCACCAATGCAGGCTACTTCGCCTCCTCCCGTGTATCATTTGACGTCTTACGGTGCAGACCCAACTGGGAAAACAGACAGTACAGAAGCACTTCTTGATGCACTATCAGATGCTCTTGATGGTCCAACAAATGGGTTCTTGATGGAGGGAATTCTTAATCTTGGTGGTGCAAAGATTGAACTTGATGGTGGGAATTACTTGATCAGCCGTCCACTTCAATTTTCTGTTGCTGGAAGAGGGAACCTAGTGGTACGTTACCGTTGAAACATTTAGTTAAGGTCACGTGCATATCATATAAACTTTACTTCATCTAGCATGTTAGGATATCCTAAAGAATAATGTTTTTCATAACAAGGACTACTGGTAGTCGTCTTACTTACGTGACATACAAGTGATAATTTGTTATTTGATGTACTAATGTGGTAGTTTTTCCTTGTCTCACGAATCAAATAACAAATTGTCACATGTATGCTATGTATGACGACTATCGATAGTTTTCCCCATGAATAACATTACTAAGTAGAATTTTGAACCAATTAATTTGACTAATATGGAACTTAAGCTAATATCAAGGCACCATTCATGGCAGATACAAGGAGGAACAATAAAGTCATCAGATAATTTTTCGAACGATGCCTACTTGATAGACTTGTCACCATCCTTAGTCAACAACTCGTTGGAATATAACTACGAGTTTGTAACACTAAGAGACCTCTTATTGGATTCTAATTTCCGAGGTGGAGGAATTCGAGTGGTGAACTCATTGAGAATAAGCATAGACAACTGCTATATTACACATTTCACCACCAATGGCATCCTAGTCCAAGGTGGTCATGAAACTTATATCAGAAACTCCTTTCTCGGCCAACATATTACCGCTGGTGGTGACGCCGGGGAAAGAAATTTTTCTGGGACGGCGATAAATCTAATGGGAAATGATAATGCCGTCACTGATGTGGTGATATTTTCAGCTGAGATTGGAATTATGATTTCAGGCGAAGCTAACACACTTTCCGGTGTACATTGTTACAATAAGGCCACTGATTATGGGGGCACCGGGTTTTATCTCCGGGTGCCATCTGGTTTAACACAAACTCGAATTGTGAATTGTTACCTAGACTACACTGGTATCGTTGTTGAAGATCCCGTCCAAGTACACATTTCTAGCAGCTTTTTTCTTGGAGACGCGTATGTACTTCTCAAATCCGTGAAGGGTGTTGTAAATGGCGTAAACATTGTGGATAACATGTTTTCGGGTTCTAATAAGGGTATTGATAACGTACAATTAGATCAAGAAAATGGGGCTTTTACGAAGGTTGATCAAGTCGTGATTGATAGGAATAATGTCAAGGGGATGAATCTTAAGGCCACGGTTGCTAGGCGAAGCATGCAAGGAAATGGGAGCTCATGGCTAATAGACCTCAATTCAATGCTCTTGTTTCCAAATCTTTTTAAGCAACTACATTATACATTGATGGCGAAGGGGAATACCTTCCCTAAACACGCACTGAGAAATGTGTCAAATAATCAAGTGCTGATCGAGTCGGACGTGTCATTTCAAGCAACTATTTATGTAACATTGGATCAAGGAAGTTCCTTTTCCAGCAGCTAATTCACTATATTTATTTATTTACTGACTTATTTTTCTATAATTCAGATTACGATTTTATTTGAGATCTGCGAAACCACAATTTTAACCGTGTCAATTTCCTTTCCCCGCTTCAATTTGTGGGAATTAAGAAATTAGAATTCCTATTATCATATTGAACAATAGTAGCATAGTACTGTTAGGCCCAAATTCCAGACATTTGCAAGAAATAAGGCCATGTTTGATAGTGCTGATTTTCCATGGAAAATGGAAATAAATTTTCCAACTTTTGCAGTGTTT
>CAIGRP010045110.1:0-26107 GCA_903798385.1 Fraxinus cuspidata
TTAAGTCCATTTACTATTTGTTAATAGATATCGTACACTTACGGTAATAATCACATTTTACTCTACTACAAAACTTAAATCGTGATGTGTGTCAATTTATTCTGTGAAAAGAGAATAACGTGACCCACTTATTAGCATGTAATTTTCCTGTTTTTCGTTCCTCGAAGATTCACCGATTTGATTGATGAATGATGTTATGTTTTGTTGTCCAAAAAAATTATAATTTGTTGATAACATTTATCATACAAATTGATTTCAAATACCATCGATAATTACAAACATATTAAACAATGTCGGTTGAAAATATAATAATAAGCATTTTAGCATGGGATTTATCTATGGAAAATCCATCAGTAGATTCAAAAGAAATTAGCAAACTTAAATTCTTATTCAATAAACAGTAATTCGGCTAATCCTAGTGAGCTTTAATCATGAGTAATACAATTTATCATATACAACCAGTTATTGACTTATTTAAAAGATATAATTTTACTCACATAGTAAGAGTTGAAGGTCTTTGAAGTACTATATTTGTCTTCGTCTCATGTTCTAGAAGTACACCTTGAATAATCAAATAAATAAATGTGTGTGGGCGTAGTAGGTTATCAATTAACATTTTAAAATTTAAATGTTAAATATGAATTAAAATGAATTTATTTATTTTTACTTGAATTTACGCGTAGATTAGGTTTATTTTATTTGTAGTTATATATATAATAAAATTTCAAGATTTTTATTATATATGACACATTGAATAAACTTATACAATACGACTTTGAATATATATATATATATATATATGGATCAATCATGATGGTGATATTAGATTAAACTAATTCATCAATACACGTGTATAGATAAGTATGTACACATAAACAAAGTCACGTACTCACGTACATGTAAATTGCTATGAAATGTGTATATACTATTCAACAGCACATGCAAACATGAGAAGCAAAATTTTGATTCTGAAACATTCAATATAGGACATTATTTTTGACGAGAGGAATAGTATAATTAATGAATTTCATTCTTTGTTTAACATTCCACAGGAGAATGTTCAATTAACATGACTTAATTTTCTTGGTGTAGAATTTAAGAAAAATTCAAGGATTTAAATGCCAGACCTATACAAATGACTTTTTGCTTCTAGATATTTTGGTGGGATCACATGAAACTGCACACTAAAAACAAAGGCTACTGTCCAGAATTTATTTTTTTTATATTGAAGAAAATTCTTTTATTTTTTTGCTTTTTCAGTTTTTCAATGGAATTTTTTATTTTATCTGTTGAATTTCTGATGAATATTAAAACCTTTTCATTTCTAATTGCCAAGAGCATATTTATTTTAGGTGGGAAATAAGAAAACGATTTTAAGGTGTACTAAAATTTAGAGTTGGGCTGGACATGAACTCTTTGGGATGTGGCAATCTTTTTTTCTAATTTTATGAAGTAAATAATAATAATAATAATAATAATAATAATAATAATAATAATAATAATAATAATAATATGAAATTCTGCGGCCAATTTATGAAGTATTAATCCCCCCCAAAAGTTTAGACATTTTTTTGGCTTATTGTTAGTGGAAAAATGCAAAATATAATAATATATTATTAGTTACAAAAAGAACAAAACAAGAAGTTAAGAACTACAGGAAAATATAAATTGCTGAAGGGAGAATAGATTTGCAAAACAAGGCATGTGTATTACATAATATCCATAAAATAGATTCGTTCCCTCACCGTTAGTACTTGAGGTTATGTTGAGCATCTATCTCTCATGATACAATTGAGAAATCAGTACAAATGTGGAGCCCAAACTTATTTTCACCCGTACAATCTCATAATAAAATAATTTTAAATGTAAATTAAAATATTCTCTACTTTTCAACCACATATTCTCTAAAAAATTATTTTTTACAAAAATATATTCTAAAATGGTGGAACTCAAAATGAAGGCTAAATTAGGAATTTAATAGCCAAGGTATTGTATTGGTGGTGAGTTTAGGGAACTATCTCATGCACCCTTGCCAAAGCAAGTAAAAGGTATTAAGGGGCGGAGCTAGAAATATTATCCAATGCGAGTGGAATATAATTAAGATTAGACTTTGAATTTTCGACCATGGATTTAAAAATGGTAAAAATATAAAGCAATATCACAACAACACTAAAAATGACATAGACAACACTAAAAATGACAGTTTGTAAATTACACTTGTTCCTTACGAGTTTTCATATTTTGATATAGTTGTAAAATGACTTCATTATCAATCTTTAAAAATATAGCTTTCTCTTTATAACAATTATACCATCATTCAATGGATTATCGATCCAATTGCGCAATATATTCTTTACAATGCTCATTGCAGAAAGCAACCGGTAGAATTAACACTTGAGTAAAAGTTTGTAAACCAATGGACATACCTTACTTTTTTATGTCATAACTAGCTTCTCTACAAGATCGCTATGGCCATTCAATCCTTCAAACTCTTTGTTAAAGCACACGTCAAAAATACAAGTTTCAAGTAGATTGTTAAGTTTGACAAGATCTACTATAAAAAATAAAAATAAATACAAATCTTCTATTTAAATCTCAACAAGTTAAATCAAGTTTTTTTTTTGTCAAAAGAAAAAAATAAATTTTATAAGCTTAAACAAGCTACATAAGGAGTAACTCTGTATTTACCTCCGAAAAACGATCATTCAACTCCTAAAGTTGTAAATCTATGACAGAATAGAATAAATCTACACAAAAGTGAAATAAATTTATAATTTCTGGAGGATTAAACTGTAGGTGACCACAAAGTGCACAACGTACAATCATACCATTCATGTTGCGAACATCAACATAATGCTGCTGACAGAAAAAACATACTCCTTCCAAAAAAGAATTCGTCTCTCATTATTTGGCGTCTTTATTTGCTCTTGATTCACCAAAGCTTCACACTCTTTTGAGCTTGATTATGTGCACTATCATGAACTTCAACACGAGTATTAAGCCTTATTTTCTTCAATATGTGAATCCTTCCCCCAACAAAAGAGTCGTATCGTCCTAGTTTTCCATTACTTGTTTTGAAAATACAACAACACAAACAATAAGCAACGTCTTTTCTATAATATACTTCTACCAATTAGCAAACTCTTTAAACCAAGAAGGATTAAATCATCTAGAAACTTTTTCTCTAAATGGTCTTTTTGAAAATTCATGATCTTGAGGTTGATAATGACCCTTTTACATATATGTTTTTCGAACTTGATCTAGGATGTTAGCATTGTAATTCAAAATTAGTATCCTTAATCCAGAATCAATGATAGGTAATGCAACATCAAAATCTACTTTATTCGATATTTCTCCCGTCAACATTTTCTACCGGCGATTTTCTTTGAAAGAATCACTTCATTTGCGCTTCACACTAAAATAGACAACAAGTGACAATTAAACATTCTTATAATTGTAGTTAGGAGTAACTTAAAGCCATAAACCGTATACTTTTATATATGAATTAACTATGTTTATATGATGGATGCGAACATATAAAAGTGTATGAATTTTTATGAATACTTAACGATTCACATAAAGTATAGCGGTATATTTATATCCCCTATCGGACCCTATGACAATTTATATATGTCAAACCTATTTTCTTTCTTTCGAATAAATAAAATAAGTCACCATATTCACATAACTACCGTGCACAATAATTGTGGAGAAAATAAAATCATATAAATTATTAACTATTCAAAAACATGTTTTTAATGTCAAACATATAAAACTAAAGATTAAGACTCATATTACATGGCTCATCGTTCTCCTAGTACATAGAAAACTAGTCTAGAATGTTATGAAGAAGAAAAACAAAAGGAATATTGAAAAATTGACATCACCCAAATAATTCATGAATTGATTCTTCGTGTTCTTAGATTCGAACTTCGTGTTCTTCACTTCTTCACTGCTCCAAAAGTTCTTCAATATATATATTTTTTTTTTTTCCGTTCTGAACTCCTCTAGGGTTTTTAAAAGACGCCTTTATATTTGTTTCCATAAGAATTTTATTGAAATAAGGAAGCCACAATTTTTCCTTTAAAAACGTACTATACGATCACATAGTTCAACAAAACTCCTTCCTTAAATTTCATGTAGCTAACTATACGACAGCATAGTTTTTTACACTATGCGACCGCATAGTGTTTCTTAAATTTCGAATGATGCGTTTTAGTCCCTGAACTCCGCTTTCTCGTTTCTTGACCTCTTTTCTTTCTTCTTCTTCTTCTTGCAACACTCTATTTCTTCGCTAAATTGGTGTTCGACTCTTTTCACATCTTCGTTTCTTCTTTCGGGTCATCTTTTAACTATTTGCACTTTGGTACGTGAACTTTGATTTTCTTCCATTTTAGTTCTTTTTCCATTTCCTTTTCCTCAATTCTACGATGATCATCAATATTATCCTACAAAAACATAATTTATATTGAATTAAGCAATATTTCAGTATATTTGTCAACAATTATCCATGTTTTGTGGCCTAGATAAGTGTGTAAAACGCACTTATCAAATCTCCCAAATTTGAACAATTGTTTGTCCTCAAACAAATTGTACATTAACTCCAATCAAAACATTGTTTGACAACATGTTTGTCTCAGGATTGGAATTTGACTATCAACACAATGAATAGTTTCAACATTACAAAATCAAATCAACCTCTACCAGTTAAATGCAAAACTTGATATGTGTAGGTGTAAACTCATGTAAACATATCAAGCTCATGATTGGTTCAATTTCCAACCCACGGTAGTCATATATTTTATTTCTTCTCTCGAGAGATACACATCCCCCAAACTTATTCTTTTCACTCAATTTTTTCGGTGTGCATCCTAAGTTGAATTTATTTAATTACACTCCTTACCCTCTCTTAGTTTGGATGGATCTTATTATCACAAGTTCTCATTTTAGCAAGTCAATTTTGGATTTTTTTTTTTTTAACAGGTTGATTCAACAAGTTCACTCCTAAATTAAGTTACTTGCCTCGTATTAAAGGTATAGTTCTATCAACCAAATTTATTGGGGCTTAATCAATGTAATTTTGCATTTCTTTTTCCAAACATCTTCTCATTTGCTTTTTATATAACCCATGTAGCGAGTTTAAGGCCGGTGATTCTCAAGTCAGATGATCTATCTCGTGGTCCAAAATTTCCCTTACAGGCTTATTTACTCGAATTATACAGGCTCGAAAAGTTTATTCATTCACGCATAGATTAGTGCTATGTCCCTTTTTTTTAGACATTCAGCCTCTAAAATCAAACCCTAACTTAAGACTTTCACTTCATCTTCATCGCATTGGTTTTAGATAATCCACACAAGAAAAATTTCACGCACGGAACCCTACTAATTTCAATGTGCCCTTATAACTGCTCAATCACTTCCAAACTACTCTATAAATTGATTATGGATGAATAGAATAGAGGTTATTTGGATTTAACTTACTATGTTCAACTCTTCACTAAATAATGAGCCAAATCACTCACATAATATATAAACATGAGTGTCGTACATAAAGAATGTCAAGTTTCACATAAACAAGTATTAGCTAATCTAATCATGCAATATTTACACCATTCATAATCCATACTCATTCCAATATTCAATATCATTGCTAGCAAGATCATCAAATCCACATAAGCACACAAAACAATAAGCAAATACTAAAAAAAATAAAAAACAACATTTTTTATTTTTTTTATTTTTTTCACACGACAATCGCACAAAAAGTGATAAATTCACAAAAAATAACCATGGTGTCATGAAAATTTTTCAATTCTTCTGCCACCCCCCCCCCCACCCCAAACTTATACAACGTTATTCTCAATGTGTAGCAAATTTAGTGAAATGCAGAAGTTTATGACAATTACAAAATGAGATACCAAAATAAAAGTGAGGAATACTCCCCTGATCAATATGGATGTGACGGTGAGGATGGTAGGGAAAAAGTAGAGCCAGATTTGTCATCTGCTGAAGGTGGAGGAAGTCGTGCAAACACCTACCTCATCAACTTGGACTGTTGGGGGAGCTCGGTCTGTAAGCCTCTCGTCATGCCAAAATCATCGTCAAGCTGCCCCTATATGCCTCGAAGTAATGTTGACTGCGCCTAGACCTCAGTCTCAAGATTGCCATTCGATTCCACATCTCGTTAGCTTTCAGCTGTATACCATCAACTCTGCCCACATAAGTACTCAACCCTACATTCAAGATCTCAACCTCTCTTCTTGCAGCAAGAGACTCCCTACTAGTAGGAGTAAAGTTCCTGGTAGTCAACATATCACTCCATATGGTCTGGATATTTGCACCCATGGCTCCAACAACCTATTGAAGACTCTGAATATCTTGGCTAGAGCTGGTCATAGTAGAGAACATCTGTCTTAGCAGCTAGGTAGTGGTGGAGCCTGAGGATCTCAACATCATCGGTTGATTAACCCTGCTCAGCTAGCTGGTGTCTAAAGCACTCCTTCTCTAATTGCTCTCTATGCTTTTCCCGAGCTCTTTCCTGAGCCTCAAATGCAGTATGCTTAATAAAAGTGCTGGGTCTCTATGGCACCTCCCCAGATGGGATAGTCACGCCTAAGCTCTTGCAAATCCCGCTGATTAGGCTCAAGTTATCAAAAAATGATGTCGATCCTCCCAAATCCCTTGAGAATAAATATGTTCATAGATAAATCTTTCCAAGTTAATCTACTGACCCCTCACCAAGTGGTAGATAAATCCAGCATTGGGATCAGTAAATGTGGTTCGATAAGATGTAGGTTCAATATTGTAGCTCATGAACATCCACAAAATAGCCATGGAAGGGATGTAACGATGCCATGCTTGGTGAAATATGTAATGAAGTATGGGTGTTATCCAAAAAATGCGGAGTGAGGCTCACAAACCCAAAATCAACTCAAACAATGAAATTTTTTGTATTTGATACCATGAATAACCAAGCAATTTTGCCTCCGGGTATCGACGATAAAAATCGAAATTTTCCCTAGCGATTTCTGGACATAAGAAAGATGAGATATTGGTCTTACACATATACAATTTGATGTCAAACAGACTTCATTTGGGTTAGCAAACTGAGGGACGAAGTAAGGGACGTAAAGTGGCGTGTGCATAACCATGTCATGCATATGTGTGGTCAATTTGGTTTTTGGTGTTTTCAAATACATTTTTCAATGAACTTCAATACAAAAAGCAATCCAAAACACATATAAAAATGTCATTCAAAATTAGTCCTAATTCACCACAAATGTTAACATAGGCAATTCATCAAACACGTAGTATGGAACTCTATTTGATTCAACAATGGGAAACAAAATTGAGTTCAAAATCAACTCATATACTCATAAGTCATTCCCAAAAAATTTCACCGACATTCACCTAATGCCCAATTCCTCAATCAATTAATTTTATTCACAAAACAATGAAAACTCCATTTGTAGAGGGTAAACAGATATGTGGACATGCCTAGGATTTCTTGAGGATAGTATTGAAGAATTAAAGATAAAATGGCTGATTGGAACACGCATGTGAGTGATTTCTTGCGGTAGTTGTGTGTTGTGAAGAAGGAAGAGTGCGAGCGGTGTCGTGTTGTTGTGAAGAAATGGATTTATGAAGAGTGTTTGAGGTGTTTAAAAAACGAAGCCTAAAATTTTTTCTTCTTTTTGTGACTCTATGCAGTCGAGTGCGGTAGCATAGAACAAAAATTTAAGGCCAATTTAGACCCTAATACTCAATATGCGACCGAAATTCTGGTAGTACTATGCGGTTGCATAGACTACCAGAATGCGGATTTTTTTTTTAATCTCGTTTTTCCATCTACATCTCAACTCGGCCTCCTATCACCCACATTACAAACTTATTGTCTTGAAATCGTGACCCCCCCCACCCAAATTTGTGCACAACACTTGTAAACTAGTGTGGATCATGCATAGACTCTTTATGACATATAGGGACGATGAATGACCTAATATTACTAAAAATTATCAAAAACACAAACAATTCCTAATCTAATGCATAAAACGAAAAAAATAAAAGGGAAAAATATTGGGTAGCCTCCCAACAAGAACTTGTTTATATTCCATAAGTCGACTTTATGGCAGTTGATTCATTCTGGTGTATGAAGATGAACTGTAGATTTTTCTTTTGAGAATTCACCTCTCTAGTAGGGCTTCAACCTCTGTCCATTAACTTTAAACGTTCCGTTGCTTTCGTGGGTGATCTCTATAGCCCGATATGAAAATATCTTGGTAATTGTATACGGACCTGACCACCTTGACCTCAAATTTCCCGAAAAAATCTTAGTCTAGAATTGTATAACAAGACTTTTTTGGCCTACGTCAAACTTTCTTATTTGAATATGAGTACTGTGCCACTTTTTGATATACTCCTTATAGAGCTTTGCGTTCTCATAAGCTTCTAGTCGAAATTCATCCATTTCATTCAATTGAAATTATCTCTTTTCTCTAGCTACTTTTAAATCAAAATTTTTCTAATCACATAGTAAGAACGATGCTCCAATTTAACTGACAAGTAGCACGCTTTCCCAAAAGTCAAGCTATAAGGATACATGTCAACATGTGTTTTGAACGCTGTTTAGTAAGCCCACAATACATCATGGAGCTTCTTAGACCAATCCTTTATTGAAGAACTCACTATCACCTCAAATATTCACTTTAATTCACGATTGGAGATTTCAACTTGCCCGCTGGTCTAAGGGTGATAAGGAGTAGCTATACGGTGTCGAACCCCATATTTAGCCAATAAGGACTCAAATTGCCAATTGCAAAAGTGTTTGCGCCCATCACTTATGATAGCTCTAGGTGTGTCATAACGGGTGAATATATACTTTTAAGAAACTTAATCACCATCTTAGCATCATTGGTTGGCAATTCTACTGCTTCCACCCATTTGGAGACATAATCAACTGCAACTAGGATGTACCGATTTAAGAACGATGGAGGGAATGGCCTCATAAAGTCAATCACCCACACGTCAAAAAGCTCTACCTCTAGAATGTTATTTCAAAGACATCTCGTTCCTTCTAGAGATGTTTCCCGTTCGCTGGAATCTGTCACATATTTCCAGGAACTCAAAAGCATCCCAAAAGAGTGAAGGCCAATAAAACCTAGACTGTAAAATTTTAGCAGTCGTCTTTGATGCTCAAAAGTGTCATGCGTATGCTGAATGACACTGCTCCAGTATTTGTAACACTTCATCCTCAGGAACACATCGCCAAATAATTTGATCTGCCCCTCGCCTGTAGAGAATGAGATCCTCACAAAAATAATATTTCAAGTCTGAAAAGAATTTCTTTCGCTGATGACTTGAATAATCCAGTTGAGTGATAGACTTTGCCAAATAATTCACTATATCAGCATACCAAGGCTCATCTTCTATACTAAATATCTGTTCATCGAAAAAGATCTCATTTATCTCTACTAACTCCTTTTGCTTTTCGGGCCCAAGTCGAGATAAGTGATCGGCTACCACATTTTCGTTACCCTTCTTATCCCTAATCTCCAAATCAAACTCTTGCAAAAGTAATAGCCAATGGATAAGTCTTGGTTTGGCATATTTCTTTATCATCAAATATTTTAAGGTTGCATGATCGATATAGTCTATGACATTTGATCCAACAAGATATGATCAAAATTTATCAAAGGCATAGACCACAGCTAAAAGCTCTTTCTCAATGGTGGCATAGTTTGTGCGTCGTTTAAGGTTTTGCTTGCATAGTAGATCACAATAAATTTTTTGTTATTTAGCTATCCCAATACTGCCCCCCAAGGCGTAATCACTCGCATTACACATTAATTCGAATGACAAACTCCAATCCGGTGCAATGATCATTACGGTTGAGGTCAACTTCTATTTTAAAGTGTTGAAAGCCAATAAACATTCTACAGAGAAGTCAAAAGTGATTTCCTTAGTTAGCAAGTCACACAGAGGCTTTGTGATCTTTGAGAAATCCTTAATGAAGTGTCGATAAAACCCGGCACGACTAAGAAAACTGCGAACACCCTTAACTATTGTAGGTGGCAGTAATTTCTCAATAATTAAAATTTTTATTTTGTCTACCTCTATCCCCGTTAGCTGAAATGTGATTTCCCAATACAATGCCCTCGTGTACCAGGAAATGACATTTTTCCACGTTCAATACCAAATTAGTCTTCTCGCATCGCTGTGATACACAACTTAGATGCTCCAAACATTCATCAAAAGATGATCCAAACACCAAGAAGTCATCCATGAAGATTTTTATGAATTTCTCCACCATGTCAGAAAAGATCGCCATCAAGCAACGCTGAAAGGTAGTAGGAGCATTGCACAAACCGAGTCGCATCCTACGATAAGCAAATGTACCATAGGGGAAAGCAAACTTGGTCTTCTCCTAATCATCGGGTGCTAATAGGATCTGATTATATCCAGAATATCTATCCAAGAAGTAGTGGTGTAAGTGCCCTGCTAGTCTTTCCAACATCTGTTCAATAAATGGAAGGAGAAGTGATCCTTCAGAGTAGCAGTGTTGAGTTTTCGATAATTAATGCAAACTCTCCATCCTGTAACAGTCCTAGTGGGAATTAATTCATTCTTTTCATTCTGTACCACCATAATACCACCATTCTTCGGCACGAACTGGACTGAGCTAATCCATACATTGTCTGATATTGGGTAGATGATACCCTCATCCAAGAGTTTCAGTACCTCTACTCTGACTACCTCTTTCATATTTGGATTAAGCATTCACTTACTATTCACACTCGGTCGAAAATTCTCCTCCATGAGAATCTTATGTATACATAGTGAAGGGCTAATTTCTTTAATATCTGTAATGGACCATCCTATGGCTATCTTATTGTCCTTGAGTACCCGTAGTAGCCGCTCCTCCTCCACTTTGTTGACTGAGTTTGAAATAATTACTAGTTGTGTAGATGACTCCCCCCAAGTAAGCGCATTAGAGATGAGGTGGTAGTACTTGAGCTCCAATTTAGGAGGCTACTGAATGGATGGTAATGGCTTTGTAGGATCCATTCCCAACTCCTTAAAATAGCATTAACGCGTATATGGTGGATTGATCTCCAAAAACCTTGCACATGCCTCAATCTCAAAAGAATCAGTTTGAGTAGATTGAGAGTGTACAATGCATGCCTCATATATGACGGATTATGTAGTAGAAATGTGTCTTGGACCACTTTCTCAATCACATCCATCTGATAGCAGTTGTTTGACTTGGTAGGAAATTTCATGACCTTGAAGACAATGAAAGAAATTTGTTCTTCACCAAGTCTCAAAATAAGCAGACCTTCAGAACATCAATAAGAGCTATTCTTGTGGCTAAGAATGGTTGGTCCAATATGAGTGGAATATCATTGTCTTTCTCCATGTCAAGAATGAGAAAATCAGCTGGAAATATGAATTTTTCTACTTTAATCAATACGTCTTCAATGATCCCTTGTGGATGAGTAAGGGATCAATCAGTTAGCTGAAGCGTTACTATAGTTGCTTTAGCTTCCCCCAATCCGAGTTTCTTGGAAACAGAAAGTGGTATCAAATTAATACTTGCACCTAAATCGCATAAAGTTTTATCAAAATAATAATCTCCAATAGTGCAAGGTACAATAAAACTACCTGGGTCTTTTAACTTTGAAGGTAGCTTTTTCTAGATTCGGAGCTACCCTCCTCAGTCAACATCATTATTTCATATTCCCCTAACTTGCATTTATTGGATAGCATGTCCTTTAAGAACTTGGCGTAGCTCAGCATTTGGATGAGTGAATTGGCAAATGGGATGTTGTTAATTTCTGGTACTGTTGATTCAATTTATGCTTTTTCAACCTTTGTTGAAATGGAATAGGATGCTCATAAGGATTGATAGGAGTGGTTGCCCTAACCTTTGGTATATCTAAAATCTCCTTAGTAGATGCCTCTGTTGTCTATTCAGTCTGTTCCACATGCTCCTCATCCGAAGAAGGTATTGTTTCCTTACTCATACTCAGCCTCCTTACATGAATTTTCGGTAATTGTGCCCCACTTCTGGTTGTTATTGCTTTTGCATGTTCCTTGGAGTTGATTTCTATATTGCTGGTAATGAACTTGGTGCTCTTCCAGCCATAAAAAGTGTCATCTACCCCCACTTAAGTCTCCAAGTTTTTAATAGCATCACTCTGATCTTGGAGAGTTGTTTAGTTTTCTTCATGAACTGATTATTAGCTTCCATACATTGATTTGTTTTTCCTTAAATTTCCTGAACATCTCTTCCAACTGAAACTTCTTCTCATACTGCTAAAATTGATCAAGTGGCATATTCTGATTAGTCCAAGAGAAATTTGGATGCTTCCTCCAACCTGGGTTGAAAGTTTTTGAATGTGAATTACTCTGTTGATGTTGTTCCCATTGTGCAAAATCCACTTGTTCCATTTCTTGTGCCTTAGGACAATCTGCTGTATTATGATCTACCCCACACTCTTCGGAATTTGACTTCTTGGCTTATGTTGTATTAGCTGTTTGTGATATGCTCTCCGCCTTATAAAATAATGAATCTATCTTCATAGATAAAGTAGAGTAAGCATCCACCTCGTATACACCTAGCCCTTTCTTTTGAACAACTCGCTCAGAAGCTCACGTGGCTAAAGTTGTAGCCATTATCTTGAATAATTTCAAAACTTCGTCAATTGTCTTTGTTGATAAAGAGCCATTAGACGAAGAATTCGCCATACTTTTGAATGATGGAAGCAATTTCGCGTAGATATGTTAGACGTGGAGTCCTTTCCTAATACCATGATGAGGAAACTTACAAAGCATGTTCTTGAACCTATTCTAAGCTTCATCAAAAGATTTTGATTTACTTTGACGGAAGATAGATATATCATGCTTCAATTTTGCTATCTTAGCCCGTGGGAAGAATTTTGTACAGAACTTTTAGGCTTGATCACTCCACGTGCTGATACCGGCGATGGGTTGAGAATCTAACCACTCAAGTTCTTTGTCATGTAAACTGTGTGGAAACAACCTCAGCCTGATAGCATAATCTGAAATACCCTAGTATCGAAAATGTTGACACATCTCCAAAAATCGAGAGACGTGTATATCAGGATTTTCTTCAGCCATGCCATAAACCGATATCCATTCTGGAATAGATGTATAACGTTGGTCTTCAGCTGGAAATTAGGTTGCCCAAACGGAGGGCAAACAATATTCGATTGACTCTTAATGATCTGTGGTGTCATGAAATCCCCAACAAGCATATTTTCTTCATCAACAGCTTCATCTTCATTGAATTGAACTACTTGATTGTTTTGCTCATAAGCCATGTGTACTTGCTGTTTTTGATCTTTTTGTTGTGCTGCTCTTGCTTCCCTTTGTCTACGATGAAATGTACATTCGTCAAGAGACCTTCGCATACAAAATCTAAAAGAAAAACAATAGTGGTACTCAAATAACTAAAATGAATTGAAATAAATAACAAAAAAATGTTCGAATTAGTGTCGAGGTAAATAAAATCAAACTAAACTCAATCCTTCGCATGACGCCAAAAATTTGTTCACGAAATATATTTCAAATTAAAATCACTATAAGTGTATGATTCGTTAACAAGTAATAAAGTGGATTTTGAGTACGAATGTTGTCCCACAAAGATTAATTTAGTTCAATTTTTATTATCGCGACCTTAACTGAAACGAGAATAATATGATGTGCTTATGACTGAATTATATCTAAATTAACCTACTTATTCAATTATGAGTGAATTAACTAAATTAAATGTAAATTATGTACAACACAAGTTAATGTGTTTTAATGAATGACGAACATACTAGGATCCCGAATTCCATGCAATAATCAATTTTAATCCCACTCTTAGACGTTGACAACACGATTGAGTTAGACGAATCAATGTTCATATTTTATATAACAATCCTCCTCGAGTAATGTTAAAACTACTTTCATATATGACCAAACTATATTTTTATGATGGATACGAATATATAAAAGTGTATGAATTTTTATGAACACTTAACGATTCACATAAAATATAGAGGCATATTTCTATTCCCTATCAGACCATATGACAATTTATATATGTCGAACCTATTTTCCTTCTTTTGAATGCATAAAATATGTCACCATATTCACATAACTACCGTGCAAAATAATTGTGAAGAAAATAAAATCATATAAATCATTCATTATTCAAAAATGTGTTGTTAATGTCAAACATATAAAACTAAAGATTAAAACGCATATCACATGGCTTATAATTCTCCTAATACACATAAAGCTAGTCTAACATGTTAAGAAGAAAAAAACAAAAGAAATATTGAAAAATCAACATCACCCGAATAATTCTTGAATTGATTCTTCATGTTCATGGATTTGATCTTCGTGTTTTTCGCTTCTTCACTATTCCAAAAGCTCTTCAAAATATTGTTTTTTTCCCTTTATGGACGGCTATAGGGTTTTTAAAAGACGCCCCCATATACGACCACATAGTACATTGCTATGTTACCGCATAGTTCAACCAAACTCCTTCCTTTAGGTCATACATGCGTTTCTCATTTCTCTATGCCGTCCACTGATTTGCTTGCCGTATTTGGTCCAGCTCTATTGGCACCAACAGTTACAATTTGAACAACTTATGTTTTCATATCCATACATGCAATTAAAAAGTATTTTAACAAATTTTACGTGCAACATTTGCAAGATTTTAAATTTAATATTAAACAGTCCTAGATGTGATGAATAGCTGATACAAAGATAAAGTCTACAAGCCAACTTAATAAATCTTTCTTGCTTGTGAATAATTTTTTTTACTCAAAAACTAGTCATAAAATGTCAAACTTCAGTATCTACAAAATAAATTTTACTAAAATATATTTGACTTGTGCATGAACGCTTGGATCTTTATAGGATTTTTTTTTTTTTTTTTAAATAGTCACAAGGGGAGTAGGTAGAGCAAGTTGCTTAGGCTACTTCAAGTGGTGCATAGACTATGGACAAACTTCAGCTAGGCTCCAAATGTAACCAAAATGTTGGATATTGTAGTTTTATGATAAGTGTATTTTACATTTTTATATGTGCTATTAAACTTGACAAATAATTACTGATTCAGTGATTTTCTACCTAATTTAGCATATATGTGATAATTGTGGATAAAATACAAATTGGGATGTAATTGGCACAAACAGGAAGGTTTGGAGCCTAATTGGAGTTTGTTCGATACAATTGAAAACTAATCAGATTGCACTGAATTGATAAGAAGTATTAAAAGAGCAATTGGAAGAAAGTCACAAGTTTTGAGGTGCAATTCAACATTTAAAAGTTTGGAGACTAAATTACACATTTTGGAACTTGTGAAGGACCAATGTTGGGTGATTATGAAGTTTCGGGGATCAATATGAATACTTTTGGAAGTTGCTAGATCAAATCTGATAATTTAGACAAAAAAAAGGGACAAAAACGAACAAAAACAATTTTTTAGTGCCAAAATAAAATAATTCAAAAAAAATTGGAGTTGTCTGCTGTTTGACCATGGTCTGAATCTTTCCTTTTCGTCGCGGTCTACCGGTGGCAAGCAAATTGCAATCGCTTCGGTTCGGTTCGGATAGTAGTGCTCTTTTTTTTATTTTTCTTCGTTCATCTCCTTTTTTAGGCACACAGAGCACTTTGATCTGTATATAAGGGCCTCATTTAGATCAAATTAAGGAAGAAGAAGTATACCAAAACCTAAAATCTAAAATTAGAGAAAAAATCAAGAAATAGGGTTTTCAGGATTGGGGATAGAAAAATGAGATTATTGGTGCAAGATAATCAATTTTTCTCATTTCCTTCACAATTAGATAACGATAACGTACCACAATCCTTTATTGTATTTTTCTTCTTCCATGATGTAACCTAGTTGTAAACCCGTAATTTCAATTCTCAAGATTCTTGAATTTAATTCTTTCATGTCTCGATTTGCTTCAATTCTTTATTGTCATTGGAGTGATTGGTCATTATTTCATTCATTTGTGAGTTTGTAACGAACTGAGATAAGTAAAACTTTGCAATTAGATAAAATGTAGAGTTACACTTTTTTTATGTTGCAATCATGAATTGAATTCATTAGGTTATTTATTTAATGTGTTTAATTGAGGCTTATTCGGATACATGTAGATATATTGTGAGTTGCTTCGGTTAAAAAAGATTGAGATATAATGAGTTGACTCGTCTAAATATGATTGATTTAAATTCAAGAGAGATAATTGTTTAATTAGTGAATTTGATACTTTCCAAATTGAACTTGAGAGAGAGAGAGAGAGAGAGGGGGGGCGAGGGGGAGGGGGAGGGATATAACTACTCTTAATTCGTGAGTCATAACACTTTTTCTTAAAACCCTAATTGATGCTGGCTCACTTTTTAATAATTTTGTTAGACTTATAATATTTAGATAATAATTAAAATTACTTTTAACGTGTTTACTCAAATAGAAATTAGGATTTGTTAAATAAATAGTTAGGCATTGCAAAAATGATAATATGAACTCTTAAGTCCATTTACTATTTGTTAATTGATATCGTACACTTCCGATAAAAATCACGTTATACTCCACTACAAAACTTAAATCGTGGCACGTGTGTCAGTTTATTGTGTGGAACGGGAATAACGTGATCCACTTATTAGCATCTCATGCTATGATAGAAAGGTTTTTTAAATTTTCCTGTTTTTCTTTCTTCAAAGATTCGCCGATTTGATTGATGAATGATGTTATGTTTTGTTGTCCAAAAAAATTATATTTTGTTGATAACATTTGTCATACAAATTAATTTCAAATACCATCGATAATTACAAATATATTAAACAATGTCGGTTGAAAATATAATAATGAGCATTTTAGCATGGGATTTATCTATGGAAAATCCAACCGTAGATCCAAAAGAAATTAGCAAATTTAAATTCTTATTCAATAAACAGTTATTCAGCTAATCCTAGTGAACTTTACTCATAAGTAATACAATTTATCAAATACTACCAATTATTGACTTAATAAACGATATAATTTTCCTCACATCGTAAGGGCTGAAGGTCTTCAAATTACTATACTTGTCTCGTCTCATGTTCTAGAATTACACCTTGAATAATCAAATAAATAAATGTATGGACGTAGCAGGTTATCAATAAACATTTTAAAATTTAAATGTTAAAAATGAATTAAAATGAATTTATTTTATTTATAAATATATATAAAATAAAATTTCAAGATTTTTATTATATATGACACATTGAATAAACATATACCGACTTTGAAAAATCTATAGATTAAACTTATTCATCAATACACGTGTATATACACGTATAAACACAGTCACGTATATGTAAATTGCTAAGAAATGTGTATATACTATTCAACAACACATGCAAATTTTGAAGTTATCATATTTGTCTTCGTCTCATGTTCTAGAAGTACACCTTCAATAATCAAATAAATAAATGTGTGTGGGCATAGCATGTTATCAATAAACATTTTAAAATTTAAATGTTAAATATGAATTAAAATGAATTTATTTATATTTATTTGAATTTGAACGTAGATTATGTTTATTTTATTTATAAATATATATGAAATGAAATTTCAAGATTTTTATTATATATGACACATTGAATAAACGTATACCGACTTGAAAAATCTATATATTAAACTAATTCATCAATACACGTGTATAGATAAGTATATACACATAGAAACACAGTCAAGTATACGTAAATTGCTAAGAAATATGTATATACTATTCAACCACACGTGCAAATATGAGAACAAAAATTTTGATTCTGAAACTTAAAATATAGGACACTATTTTTGACGAGAGGAATAGTATAATTTGTGAATTTCATTCTTTGTTTAACGTTGAACAGCAGAATGTTCAATTAAAATGACTTAAATAAGAAAAAGTCAACGATTTAAAAGCCAGACATATACAAATGACTTTTTTCTTCTAGATATTTTGGTGATTTCACATGAAACTGCGCACTAAAAACAAAGGAAATTGTCGAGAATTTATTTTTTCCCCCTATTGAAGAATAACTGTACTTAGGAGTAACTCGATGCCATAAACCATATAAAATTTCAGACGTCATGGTATGACAATATCGGAATATATGTAATTGCCGATGCAAATAAACAATTAAGGAAAGACAAAAAACAATTAACGACCGAATCAAACATGAATAAGAAATCCAAGTTGCACATTAATTCTAAATGGCTATATTAAAGAAAATGAACTAGTAACTTTTAAAAATTCTAATCCTATAAAGTTGTAACTATTTGACAGAAGAAATCAGTTAGTAACTTCTGCTGCTTTTCAATTCCCCCATTTTCCCTTCCTACTAACTTTTACTAATTGGTAGAAAATCAAATTAGCACTTATACCTTCTTCTGCCGATGGTGCCCAGACCTTGAGACCTAAGTTCTAATACTATACGAAAGGCGAGTAGATAGGGACTTCGAGAGCAAGAGAACCGACGAGCGAGGAAGGGGATGAAATTTTAGGTTTGGATTTGGAAAGCTTGGGCTGGGTTATCATTTTTCTTTTGGATTTCAAATTTTTATCTTGGGCTGGATCAATTGGAAAGCCCAATTCTAAAAAAAGTGACAGGGTTGGGCCCATTGTTCAGTGCAGGCATATGCGTACACTGGACTACATGGGGCTCCGCCCTGAAGGTACCTCTATGTAGGAACAAATTCAAATACTTTGTTAAAGCTTGAACCCCTTTTTTTTTTCTTTTCTTTTTTTTTCATTTTCATGAATTGTTATCAGTAAGGTCCAAAGGAGGTAATGCAGGTATAATTTCTTATTCTCACTTTGAAACAAATTTGTAATTCCGATTTTACCCATTTATATTTTTATTACCCTTAAAATTATTATTAAAACATATTCAAATTATATTCATTTCACTCTTTTTCCCCATTTTTTGAAATAAAGAAGTAAAAACAAAGTTAGCATTGAATAAAAGGTCAAAATTGATATTAGGAAATAATTAGATGGAAGGTCACTTTTAAAGAGAGTGAATTTCTTCATTTTTTTCGTTTTCTAAATAATGTCCATTTTTTTAAAATTTTGACAAATATATCACCATCTCTTCAAAAGTTCTATCGAATTCTTCATCGTCTACTTTTACGCGTATTATAAATTATCTAATCATTTTCGTCAAATTACACAAACTTGACAAGTGTTTCCAGTCTATTTTAACGCACACTCTTCCTTTTTGCAAGTATTTTGAACAATTCGAGATAAAGTTAAAAGTAGTTTCCAATCTATTTAGATGTTTCGGACATCCTTGCCTTATATGACATTTTAATAAAAGACATTACGATCATTTTGTAAGACTAAATTGCCATATTTTATAAAAATTGGGGGATGCGAATTTCATTTTTGTCCAAAAAAAGGGGTGGGGTGAGGAAGTAGACCTGTTAAAAAATTCATTTTCTCTACTTTTTTTAATTTGTTCCTTTTCCTTCAAGTGAAAATGTTAATATTGAAATTATCATTGTGATGTAACAGTATATTTGCAAAAAAAGTTAAATATCACTCTCTTCAAGCTAAAAGACAATTTTCTTATCTATATTAAAATTAAGAAAAAGAAAAAGAAAAGAAAGAGATCTCCAATATTAAGAGTATAATGGGAAAGATATAGTTATTTTGCATGTGAGGAAGATTTCCGTAACAATTATTATATGAGCAGTTATATTGTCACTACAATTTTTATTTGATACACTATATTTTAATTGCAGTTAAATTTCTCAATCTTTGTTCATCATATCAATTATTTTCTTAACTTTTTTTTTTTCGAATTCTTATCTTTAACATTTAATTAATTAGTAAGTCTTATTTGGTGATTTATATCAAAATATTTTAATTCCTTTAAATGTGGGAAAAATATTTTTTGTACTTTTTATTTATAATATTTTTTAAAAAATATATGATGAAAAAATAAATTGTTTTACATAATTTCAATAGACTTTTGACATAAAACTATCATCAAATACAAAATGTGTTAAGGACATAAGGGCTATAATGAGTAAAAATTAAAAATTTTAAACACAATTAAAATGTGACACAACAAATACAATTTGTGCTCACCATTTATGTATGGTTCGCCACAATATAAATACACATCAGTTGAAAAATATTTTTGATACAAAACAATGTTTATTTGTTACACTACGCTTTTAAGCATTTTTTTTTTATTACACTAAAATGATTATAAATGAAAAGGCATATATAGTCTGTTTATTTCCCATTTTTATAGTAAGAATACATTTTGAAATAGTATATTAATAGATAATGTGTGATTAAAAAATAAGGAAAAATTTTAGGTTTGTGCGTAATTTATTTTAACTCAACAATATTTTCAATTATCATCTTTGACTTGATTAGAAATGGTTTGGAAAGTGAGACAATTTTCTATCTTCTTTGCTCTTTTTGACCTTTTTCCAGTTTCTTCTGGATAGAAGTACCATGAAAACAATATGCATCTTTGTTGATACCCTTTTCTATTTTTTATTTTTATTTTATTTATGGTGAACATAAAGTCGATTACTTTTGTGTTTAAGTTACCATGCCTACCAGTTATTATTGCACCACTGACCATTGTAATATTGTCAACCAATCATGTTATACAAACAAACTCAAAGACAGCTTAAAAAACAGGGGGGAGACATTTATTGGTCACATCACGTGTCTCTCCATTCCTGTTCTTGAGTTTGTCCAATGAGCATTATTCTCTAGTCAACTACCATTATGCTCCCAAACTGAAAAATTCGACACCGCTACAGAATTGTTATTGGTTTCTTATTTGCCATATTTTTGGTGCTTTTTTACTCAATTTTCTTCTTCTTTGGTGCAGTTATCCACTGTACTAGACAATAAATTTTCTCCCTTTTGTTTTGGTTAGGCTAATATTTTTAAAGTAATTGTGTTGTATTTATTAAAAAATTAGAACTGACTAACACGTTATTATTACTATTTATTTTATTTTTTACAGTATTCATTTAGGGTGCGTTTGATTGTCAATATTTTTCACTGAAAAATGTGTTTTTTTCCACCTAATTTTCTACTTTTGTACTATTTGATTAACAATTAAATATTTTTCATGAAAAATGTATTTTTTCTATCTAATTTACTACTTTTGATTACGTGACTAAATTTTTCTTGAAAATAAGGAAAATATTTTCTTTGTGAAGATGTTGTTTTATTTTTCAAGTAATTCGCTCTCTATTTCTCTCTCATCTATCACGTCCCTTTCATCTGCCCACCAATAAAAATTTACAAGTATAATATTTACTAAATTGAAAACTAAAAATCAATCAAACACATTTAATTAATAAATTTCATATGAATAATTTCCAAGCAATTGAATTGCCTAGAATTTACTTAGAATTTATTTTCTTTTCATACAAATTTTATGTTCGCAATCAAATACACCTTTATTGTTTTTCTCTCATTTTTTGTTAATATATATTTTATAGATATCAGTATGAATAATTGAGTATGAGTTTAGCAAATTTATAAATTAGCCATTGTTTGGTACAAATTAAAATTTTTATTTTCATTCTTCAGCTCATTTTCAACCACAAATTTTTCAATAAAATAATATTTTTCATCACATCAATAACTTTTCCTTCTTTTTCAACCACACATTCCTCATCAATCTACTATTCCAAAATACATTCTTCCAAAATAATGAGGCTCAAACACACTCATATGTTAATTGGTCAAACTTCAATTTAATACATTCTAATTGAATCAACTACTTTTAACTTATTCAATACTCATTTCTATCTATTTATAAATTAAATAATTTATGAAACGTATATTCTTTCCAAACAAAGGATTATAATGAACATCTTACTTTCAAATACTAAAGAAATGTTCAAGTTGCTGAAATTATAATATAATAATTAAAAGTGGTGAATAATTTGAAAATAATTTTATGTTTTCGAGACTGAAGATATATAGTTAAAATTAGTGTTTTTAACCATTTAAATTATTAAAAAAATGAACAAATCTCGTAGTGAAATCTGCAATGTGAAGAAAAAATAGATAAGAGGAAAGAGTAATAAAGGCTATAGATTGAGGACTAATAGTGCAACTTTGCCAATAGGAAACGTCTTTATGTTAGGCAGCAAAGGAGGGAACGCGTCGCCTCCTTGAAGCGCCACAAGCTTGGTTGAGCCACCGCACACGCGCGACGGAGAGAGAGAGAGAGAGGATATTAGAGTCCATCTTATAGATCGTGCTGGCTGTTGAGGCACGGTAAATTGAGGCGTCTTTGATTTACATATGGAGAAAATGGGAGCCGCTAATTCCGAATTAGAAGATCTGTTCGAGGAGAAAAAGCGCGTCAAAAATCCCCTCGTCCCAATCGGTACATCTTTTTATTCATCTTCCGTTATGCTTTTATTATTTTCTACTTCTTCAATAAGAATAAATTTCATCTTTCTGTTATTTATGAACTTGATTCGGTTCCATTTGAGGTTGATATTCTACAAGGAAATTGTTCATCGTACGAACATATTTACTTATATGTTGATTGATTGAAGAGTTCAGAGTTTTTTTAATTGCTTGATTATATGCCCTAGTAATGCAGTTGCTTGATGTCCAATTTTTATCTTCTGAGTTCTGAAATCAGCCTTCAACAATTTCTAGTGAATGAATAAGAATTTACTTGTTAATATTATGTTGAGACTAAGGATATATTGCAATATGATTTGTATAAGGCCAATGGGTATGAAAATGAAGTCTCAGAAGGGAGAATTATGAAGCGAGAAGACTTGAAAGTTTTCATGGATTATCAATGCTATCTGCTGGAAAAATGGATGAGCTGACAGAAGCATGCTCTAGTTTCATGATGTGCACGAGATAAGAAGCAACGGTGCAATAAAAACATAGAAAGAATCGTTATTTCTGATGTAAGTATTAGGAGTAGCATCTGGATGTTATTGTGATGGAGGCATTGTTTTCAAACTGCCCCATGGTTTTACGCTTTGAGATAGCTTATGCACAGCCTTCGTTAATAGCCTCAAAGATTAAGCTTTTAATTGCCATTTGTCAAGGCTTCCACCTTGAATTACTAAGGTGCAAACCTAAGGATAAGCCTCTAGCTGGTGGAGGTGCACCCTTTTTAGTCTTGGCATTTCGGGGATCTATTATTGACCTTAGCTTTCTAGGAATTTTTTTTCCGTAGCAGAGAATATGTTGTAGTTTTTGTTTTTTTGAAATACAATCCAGCTTCGAAACTGAGAAAGAATTAGAGATCAGAGAAAGGAATAGTGAATAGCAAGTGTCGTCCTAGCCTCCTACAACTGGAGTGTGATACCCCCTCCATCCAAGTGAAGTTACAAATTTGAGTGGCAGTCTTCCTGTAACAGGAGACCAGTGACGCATACTTCACTATTCATTTTATTTTTTATTTCTCGCCGTCTATGTGCTTTGGTTTTCTTTGCTTTAAACTTAAAGCAAGCGAAATTCTTAAACAACTAGTATTGTTTCATTTTATAAAACTAGTTCTTATTGTCTCTACTTTATGTTTCTAGTTGCAAAGTAGAGTTTTAATTTTGTTAAAATATTTTAATATAGCTCTTTTAGATGGTAGATTTCAAGTATATTCGTATTTTCATGTTTATGCCTAAACGAGGTGCTTCGTCCCACTAAGAAAAATTCTTCAACACCATTTTAGCCTTTTCAAACACTGGTTCGGAGTGATTCAAGATGGATATTAATGTGATGACTTGCATAAATCTATTGCTTCAACTGCTGAGGCCTATATGCCTATTTCAAGATACAATAGACTTGATATTGTTCCTCTAATTATTCTTGATTTCATCAGCACATTGGTGTACTCTATGATGCTCGAACTCGGGCACAGATGTAGGATACGGTTACATTTCTAGGAGTCAAATTCTTCTCATTTAAAAATTAAGATGTGAGGATACGGTTAATAAGGATTCGAATTTTGGATACAGGTACGGGGATACGTCTTGCAGAATTTTTTTTTTTAAATAAAAAATGATAGAACAATTATTTTATTTAATTATAATAACTATCTCTAGTTTTGTAATTGATAATACTAAATTTGTAATGTTTTAATTACAAAATAAAAAGTTGATACAGATAAAATATAAGAAATAAAAAATTTAATACAAAAATAAACTCAAATTAGATGGGTTTGATTATACAATTTATCATAATAAAATAATTATAAATCATTAACTTTGGATTTTACAAGGCCCATATAACACTTTAAAAATCGGGTCCACATCCTACATTGAATTAGGTCAAAGATCCAACTCAATCATCTTCCCAAATTTTCTCGTCTTCCACTCCCATGTTATCTTCTTTCTTCCCTTCCGTTTATTTTTCTTTCTTAAATCTAGAATTAGAAATCCAGAAGTATAAACGACACTCCACCGCTATATACATGGATGCAAACCCAGAGTGCAAAACCAGTATCCGTGTTCATCTTAGTGTAAATCCAGAAATCTGTCTTCTCTCTTTTGTTGCCGTGTCCGAATGCGAAATGAAGGATCCAATCCATATCCCATGTTAGTATCCATATTATGTCGTGTCGACACGGATACTTCTACAAAGATCCAACTCAATCATCTTCCTAAATTTTCTCGTCCTCCACTCCCATGTTATCTTCTTTCTTCCCTTCCGTCTATTTTTCTTTCTTAAATCTAGAATTAGAAATCCAGAAGTATAAACGACACTCCACCGCTATATACAAGGATGCAAACCCAGAGTGCAAAACTAGTATTCGTGTTCATCTTACTGCAAATCCAGAAATCTATCTTCTCTTTTGTTGTCGTGTCCGAGTACGAAATAAAGGATCCAATCCATATCCCATGTCAGTATCTGTATTATGTCGTGTCGACACGGATACATCTCCATTTTTTAAGAGTCCTAGCATCATAGGTTACATTAGAGTTTGTTAGTTGATAACACAAAATGTGATTTTATTCAAGAAGAGAGAGATATTAATTGTGGAAAACTGACATTTTGATCTTGATTTGGTTCGTGTAAGAGAAAGGTGTTAGGGGCCTTAATTGTCATTCTTAACATAATGTTGTGTTTGGTGGTTGTAATGTCTTTAGAAAAGAAAAGGGTAATTAGCATAATTGTCAGATCCGACCCGGATATTGACTCGGACAATGTAGCGGGTCAGTGGTTTGACCAACCACGGTAGTTCGACCGGCGGGTCAATTCTTGTTAAATATATTATTAACTATTTATTAAATAATAAAATTTTGACATTTTCTAACACTAACTGAATTAACTTTATGTAATTTAGGTGACCAAAGATCAATTTGCAGGCCAAAATTCAACAAATTGTAAATCAAATATAATGAAATATGGATCTGAAACAATTAACAACCACTGATCAAAGACTAATTTATGTGGCAAAGCCCCTGTTTGATCCACATTTTTAAAAAAATGCATTCTTCTAGTCATTTTCAATCACACGTTCATCAATAAAATAATATTACACGCAAATCAAAAAAATTTCCTTATTTTTTAACCACACATTTTCCATCACATCACTTGAAAAAATGCATTCTTTTCCCCATAATGTGCATCAAACACACCTAAAATATAGTTTTATATACTATAAGAATATGCTTGCAAAAATAAAATCAACATTTAAAAAATAATCATACTTCGAAATATATCAATGCTTTCTCAATTAAGAAGATTTAGAGCGCATCCATGCCGGGGTATCATACATAAATTCTTCAATTCCTTTGCCTTGTACCAATGATGGAGTCTTAATCATACTAAAATTCTCGTTTTCATTGTTTGTATTGAATCTATTTTCATTATCGCCATCGCCATCAAAATCANAATATGCTTGCAAAAATAAAATCAACAATTAAAAAATAATCATACTTCGAAATATATCAACGCTTTCTCAATTAAGAAGATTTAGAGCGTATCCATGCCGGGGTATCAGACATAAATTCTTCAATTTCTTTGCCTTGTACTAATGATGGAATCTCAATCATACTAAAATTCTCGGTTTCATTGTTTGTATTGAATCTATT
>CAIGRP010045128.1:0-21142 GCA_903798385.1 Fraxinus cuspidata
GACGGAGAGCTTGGTAATAGGGGACATAGATCGTGTTTGGGATCGAACCTCCATAACAACATCGTTTGCATCCTCTCTCCCTTTTACTTATCGCTTTTATATTTGTGCTTACTATTTGAATTAATCATTTAGTCTTTACTTGCTTGAATTTATATTAATTCTTCGGAAAAATTCTTAAAACCAATTCACCCCCCTCTTGGTTATCTATTCTTGGGCTTTCACTTAGTTGGTATATCACCTACGTGGATAAGTAACATAAAAACAAGTTAGAATGGTGAATTTGACATAAAAGATCTAGGAAAGGTTAGAAGAATCTTAGGTATGGAAATTGAAAGAGATATGTCAAATTCTGTTTTGTTTTTACATCAGTCATCATATGTTTCAAAGGTGTTAAAGAAATTTGACATGTATGATTGCAAACTTGTTACATTACATTTAACTAATCATTTTGTATTATCTAAAGATTAGGCCCCGTGTAATGAAAAAGAGATAGAATAAATGAGTAGAATCCCATACTCCAATGTAATTGGTTCTGTTATATATTTGATGGTTTGCACTAGACCAGATTTATCTTTTGAGGTTAACACTCTTAGTAGATACATGTCTAATCCTGATCTTGAGCACTATGAAGCCTTGAAATAAATGTTAAGGTACTTAAAGGGAACTAGCAACGTAGGTCTAAGGTTTGGTATTAATAATGAAGGTGTGAAACTGAAGAGTTTTGTAGATGCTGATTATGTTGTGGATAGAGATAATAGAAAATCTACCTCTTTTTATGTGTTTAATTTGTCTAACTCTTGTGTCAGTTGGAAATCACAGTTACAACACATAGTTGCGCTATTCATGACAGAATCTGAATACATTGCTACTACAGAAACTATTAAAGAAGTTTTATGACTTATAGGCCTTCTTCATGAACTTTGTGTTTTAAATGATTATGTGGTAGTATATTATGATAGCCAGTCTTCTATACATTTATGAAAGAATCCTTTTTTCACGAACGCACGAAACACATTGATGTTAGACTACATTTCATTAGAGGTATTATGTTACATGAAGTTGTAAAACTTGAAAAAATACACACACAATATAATCTCTCAGACATGGGCACTAAGGTGCTACCGTTAGTGAAGTTTGAAAGTTGTAAAGATCTTCTAAATATTGGTGAAGGTAAATAATTTTCAATTTTATCGGTTTTCCTTTTATGAATTATTACTAACATGTAATAATTTTCTTTCCATGTCCTTTAACAACAAGATGGAGGTTTGTTAGGCAAATTATTGTCAAACGACATCTCGAACGATGATGTAAAGTCATTGTTTATTCAGTCGGCATCGACCAGACGACTGAAGTAAAATATCTACACTACAATTGTTCAACCAATCCTATAATCTATTTGGGCCATTTGAAGTAGCCTAATCTAATTAATGCTACACATGGCCCAACCCATAACTCTTGAGTGACTTTTTAGGTTGATAGCCCATTTATCAATTACCAATTACTACTTGGGCATAACTATTGCTTGACCTAAAGCCTTCCTAATGCCCATATATGCTGCTCTCGTACCCTGTGGCTGTGCGTGTGAGTGTATGACTGCTGCCTTCTCTCTTTGAGCAATATTGCTACGTCCATGCTTAGTGCTTCCTTTGCAGCGTGTTATTTTTTCTTCTTTTTCCCTTAGCCGTTTGTGGCTGCAACATCACTTACCGTTGTCCTTTGTGGGCAAGCCACAAGCCAAGAAAGCAACCAGGTTGGGAGTGGTTTATGGTTTTGTGGTTCGTATTCATAGGACAATGACATCTATTATACGAACAATATAGGGAAAACAAGTATTAACGAAAATTCTTGAAACACTCAATCTGTTGGGAATTTAATTAATCATGCAAAGCAAAAAATAAATAAAATTTTCAATTCCCATCATGAATCTGTTTTTTGTTTAGATAGAAACTGTAATTAGAATAATACTGTAAACTCCTTTGCTGATTTTTTGAAATACGAACAATTACGATTTGCAATCCACAGTTGTCCAATTGTCCAACCTCCAATGGAAATCCACACAGGGAACAAGAATGAGAGAAAATTAGAGTTTCTCTTTTCTTGTGCTATCAAGATAATGAATTGTTTTGTTCTATTTTTTTAAAACCCTAATGACTTATTAATACAAGTCCAAGTGGGCTTAGCCCATCCCTTATGTTTAACACGGTCCAATCAAGTCCCCGATCACGATGCGTAACGACGTGAATTATTATTTTGATATAATCAAAATCGATAAACTAAAATACCCCTTTTAAATTTATCATTAATTCACACCCGTCGTCCCAAATTGACTTCTAGCAATGTGTCAGGGTAATACATATGACAAAAAATGTCATGTGGTATAACAAAACCAAACTTGTTCATTTACCGTGAAACTATAGTCCTTTCATCAATGTGATTTGATTAATTACGAGATATAAATGTGTGTCAATCACAATTAGCGATCATATATTTCATTCTTCTATTAAGTCAATGTAATTTGAAAATGAGTTTTCGACTTATGAGTATACCTTGACCAATGATCTTATTATCAATTTAACTGAATGAAACATAGATGATAATATCTTACTATCTAAGAGTTACGAATCCTCTATTAATTATTGAGAAGCTTCATATGATTCTTGACATACCGAACAATGTCGTATTTGCGACCCTTGGCAAAGTAATATCCAATATCACCAAAACATGATTGTCCTCATATAAGGTAGTATGATGACCTCAAGTCAAATAATCAATTCCACTATTGAACATTGGAAATTAACCACTGATACTTAGATATTTATTCCATGTTTTTTCTATAACAAAACATTCACGTGTCTATTTAAGTATCACCACACTTCAACTTGTGAGATCAGCTATTTACTTCACAAGTAAGAAATGTCATACGTGATGGTCTCTGTAATAACGATATTCGTATCTCATTATTAAATATGACCACAGACGATTTCAAATTCAGTCATATATAATTTGTATCTCACAATCACAACTCATTGTGATTAACAACTTATAAAGATTTGAACCTACGGATTCTATTATTAAATTTATTAGAACATTGATTCAATTAAATAATAGATGTTTTCCATAAATATGTATAGTGTTTATGTCCAAAATTGATTGGACCAAGGGTATAACACTTACACAATCAAGAAAAAAACCATAGTCCTCCGGCAGAATTTGAACGATAAGTACGTGTGAGAAAATTTCATCTTGGTTCTTTCATATCTCTTTCAAATAATTAGTTTTCTTCTCTATGGCTTCAACCATAAGCTAAACACCTAGAAGGGAAAGAGTTTCTTTGTTGAAGTAGGAAATGTTTACCAAATTCTGTACCTCTCAGCAATAGATCGTGCCTTCCCAACATATGCCAAAGATAGCATATATGCCATGTATTTTATCCAAATAAAACTGCTATTTGGGGAACTTGTAATAATTTTCTCAAATTCATCAGCATTCCTTGGGATCTCTTTTTCCAGCAGTATTTCCTCAGCAACTTAGTTCTCATTCCCTGAGCAGAATAACTCAAAGCAAATAGCACCACTTAAATCAGAAAATTTGGAAGCAACTACCACTCTTCCCTAGCTTTCTCTTTTGCCTTCTTATTTTTCTCTCCAATGGTATCTACATTAGTAGCATCGTCCATACTTTGACTAGTATCATCCTCAATGTCAAAGCTATCAATATCATCAAGATGAACCTCAAGTGGTTGAATGAAGGCTTTAGCTTCAACATCAGCTAGTATAGGATCCAGTCCATTTTCAAATTCATTCTATAGCAACACTGTAGACTCAATGCCTACAAGGGAATCATTTTTTCAATGACATAATCATGGCTTTTCCTGGATGATTTTTGCACAGCTTTGTCATCTTCTAAATATGAATTCTTCATCCCAAGAGATATCGTTTCTCTCTTCATCCACCTAAAAAAAGGTTACAAACATAAAAATAAAATCTATTAGTTTAATGAACATCGATAGACTAGCATTCTGGATTCCATGAAGTCTAAAATATTAGTTAAATTCGTATTTTCCATCTCGTAAACACCAAGGTTACAGCTTGTAATTAACAACCAACAAAAAATAATTATTTAATGAGATATAAACTTTGATCTCATAGGGAAAAGTGAAAAATATGACAATTTGGACTGAGTAAGAAAAATTGAAATGCTGAGGTTTGATAATAAAGTTATCACCAGCAATTGAAGTTGAGTCTATTAAGTTTTTGATATAATTGACAAATCTGTGAACAAAATTAACTAAATTTAATGTGTTGTAAAAGTCAAGAATTAAGTTGCAAATAGTATAATTTGAGTTGTACTAGGTCTAGGGTTCAAAATTGGAAAAGAAAGAAAAGCAATGCTAAAATTTCGCTAGACTGTTGTCATGACTTAACTCAAGTGACAGAAACAGTAACATTGGCTAGCCACTCGCCAGGACTTCGCTCAAGCGATAATCCATCGCTCACCTGTCGCCCAACTTTCGCTCGAGCGATGGGGTTATCTGAAGAATTTTAATTCTCATTTTAAGGCTTTTTATTTGGTCCATTCTTTCCTTAACCTACAGTATAATTACTAAAATGCTCCTAAACATTTTTTCTCAAGAATGAACATTGATAAAACATTAGTTGCTTCATATTCCCTCCATACATAGCTTTTGACCTTCATTGATTATTTTATTCTTGGTTTTAAAAACATCAAAATCACTTAATTCAATCTGTGAGAGTACTAAAAATCAAAGGAAGGTGACTGGAGTTTTAGTTGTTGAAGAATAAGGAGTTCTTCATTGATCCACATGATATAGACGAATTTGTAGAGCTGGGAGTTTGTGCGGGAGCGTGTAATCCAGAAAGGCTTTGAAAACTATAGCTGAAAGTTGGTGTAAGAGCACGAAATCTGGGAGAGCCATTGGAATTACATTCAGGAGGTTATAAAGTACTGGTGGTAGTCGAGTCTGGTAGAGTGTAAGTTCTAATTCGTTTATAGTAGATATAGTAGATTGTTGACTGGCAAAGTACCCGGACTTTTTACCCATTTCAGGTTTCTCCGTGATCATTCCTTGTGTTTGTTTGTTGCTTCCATATAACCGCGGTATTTTAGCATAGAAAAATTTGAATTGTTTGGTTAAACATTTAGAAATAATTAATAATGACTTGTTGCTAATTAATTATTAGATTTTAATTCTGCATAATCACCTATTCATCCCCTCTAGATATAGTTTGGGTCGAACCTCGTTATTTCAATTGGTATTAGAGCCATATTTCAATTTTTGACCCATAAATTTATCTAGATGAGTTAGTTTCTATCCGTGCCTCCTTTTTTGACTGAAGAAATTATGCCTACTCAAAGGTTACGATGAAAGCCTTTTTAAAATCCCTAGATGAACATATCTGGTTTAGTGTAGTAAATGGTTGGGTTTCACCTAGTTCTACGATTAATAATGAAGTAATCCCCACTCCCATTACTAATTGGACTAGAGCAAACTGAGATAAGTGTAACTAGAATAGCAAAGCTTTACACGCCCGTTTATAGCTGTGTTTACTGAAGAGTTTAGGAGAGCGTCGATGTGTGAAACTACTAAAGAGGTTTGGGATATCTTAGATACACACATGAGGGAACTAAAACTGAATTCTTGAGATTTGAGCAGATGTTGATATCTAGGTTTGAAGAAATTAGAATAAAGGATGATGAATTGTTCGATGAATTCTATGCGAAGCTTAATGATTTAGTAAATTCGAGTTTCAACCTAAGTTAGAAGATCTCCGAATCTAAAATTGTTAGAAAAGTCCTTAGATCCATACCTGAAAGGTTTAGACCTAAGATCATTGCGATTGAAGAAAGTAAGGACTTAGATAAAGTTAAGATAGAGGAACGTAAGATCCCTCCTAACTTATGAACTCACCATATCTTAATTGAAAAATGTTAAATCTATAGCCATGAACACGATTAGGGAAGAAGAGAGTAAATCGACTGATGTTGAGACCCTTATGGAAGACGAAATAGCTTATTTCGTTAAAAAAATTCCAGAAAGCAATGAGGAATAGGAGAAAGCCTCTAGAATGGAAAAATGAGTGTTAGGGTTTTGGTCACTATAGAAATGAATGTCCTAACTTGAAGAAGAATTTGAATAAAGGAAGGGGTAAGACATTAGTGGTGACCTTGAGTGATGATGAATCAAACTAGAGTGTACAAAGTGATACCTCTAGTGGTGAGGATGAACAAAATTTTATGTTCTTGACGTNGGTCACTATAGAAATGAATGTCCTAACTTGAAGAAGAATTTGAATAAAGGAAGGGGTAAGATATTAGTGGTGACCTTGAGTGATGATGAATCAAACTAGAGTGTACAAAGTGATACCTCTAGTGGTGAGGATGAACAAAATTTTATGGTTTTGACGTCTATAGCTAAGATTGAATTTGATAAGGAGAATGAAACGGTGGAGAATGATGAACTAAGTGAAAAATCTAAGGAAGATTCTGAGGATGAGACTGATATTCATGAGACTTATCGAGAATTATTTAAGGAGATTCTTAAAATCAAGAAGGTCAATTAAAGTCGTATTGAAAAAGGTTAATAAACTTGAAAGCGAAAGAAAGAAACTCATAAGTGACCTTCACGACTCTACCAAAAATCTGAATGAGTTGAAATTTGTTAATGAGAACTTAAAAGCCAAAGTTAAATCCTTAACAAGTGATCTTGAGAAATCTAACACACAACTTCATCCCTTTATGAGTGGTATGCAGAAACTCGATAATATGTTAGGGATGAACAAGCCCGCTAGAAATAGGCATGATCTGGGTTACGTTTAAAATTGTAATACTACTACTAGTACATCTAAAATCACGTTCATCTCAAGTAACAAAGATCGAAATACTATTAATCCCGAACCCAAGGGCAAGCCTGTTTTAGGATCGAAGCCTACTGTACAATATAGGACCAATTGACCTATAAATCAACGACAACCTCCGCGTTGGTTTGAACCTAGGTTTATTCCCACCTACCACCGATGTTGTGCCCTGGGACACACAAGACGTAGGTGTCATAAACTCACAACTAGACGTAAAAGTCAGGATATCTCGAGTAATGTTAACTTCCTCGCGAATTAGGTTAGCAAATTGACTGAGATGATGACACGATTAACTAAAATTACATCTATTCCTAAGAAGGTTTGGGTTAAGAAGAGTGACCTGAAACGTCATAAGTTTGAACATGCTCTTAAAGGTAAAAGCATCCATATATCTCTTTGATTAGGTGCTTAAGTGAATACATATGCAGTTCATTAAGTCTATTCATTATTGCATGCATCTCGTTTGTTTTTATTTTATTTGACCTTTTTGTTTATGCTTTTAAAGTTCATAATAATTCTTTTATATAATTATTTATTTTTATGTTTTTGTGCTACTAGACATTTTATGGTGCTCTTAAATATTACATTTGTGACTGAGTATGCATTCATCCGATTTGTATTGTTGGTTCCATTACTTGGTTAGGTTTAATGTGAAATACTGAGTATATGTATTTTCATATACCATCTGCACAGCACACACTGTGATCTTGTGAGTGAGTCTGGACCCCGTGTGAGAGATTTGAGATGATAGTTATTTGTTGGTAAGGTGACCTTGAACGTGAATTGATCTTCATTTAGATAACCTAAGCTCACATTTGTTCTCCTATCATATAATAAAACATTGGTTCATCTTATACTCTTTTTTGGAGCCTATTTCACTAGAGTAATGAAGCCCAAAGGGTTTCTCATAACCTGGTGCCTATAGTCAACCGACTTGGGTTAACTGGCCTAAAACTCAATACAAGGATCACTTTAGTTGCTTAATGGAAAAGAGTTTGCACATGAGATGTAATAATGAAAAAAAATAAATATACTCAAACTCACGGGGAGAAAAGAAAAATATACGTGTTGAGAGCTCATTGTAAGGTCATAATAATCTTATGGGTTTGATTTTCATCAGTAAGGGAAAATACTTATTTAACAGTGATGTTCATATGTCCTTTTTCACAAATTTAAAGTCTGGAGTCATGTTCACGAGAAAATAGTGACAACACACATGAGTCACTATACTCCATTTGAGCTTGATTTTAGTACGTGGAAAATTTTGCATTGATAATTCAATACTTGTGCACATGCATGTTTTTTAGTTCATTTGTACATCGGAGATTTAATTTAAAAAAGGGGTGAATAGGCGATTATGTGGGTCTTCTTTAGGGTATTTCTTATGGGTAAGACGGTTAAGATTACTCCCGATGTCGTGTCTAGTATATAGTCCATATTTCTCGGGTCATTCACCCTTTGTTTCCATATTTATCACCCGATACCCTTCTGGCGGACTCTCTTGTCCATTCGACGGTGTTTAACACACCATTAGAAGGAGGCCCTAGTGTGATCCGTACTGGCTCTCTCCCTACTGATCGCCAATTCTGTCTCCTATACTTCTTCATTACCTGTAGAGAAGACCCGTTTCTCTATGCCTTATTATGCGGCGATTTTGTTGATCTTCCTCGTTTATATGCCAACAGATTTTACGTGTGTTTTTTTGTCACGAGGATTAGGGTAGGCTTTCTTTATGCTTGTCTTATTTATCGCATTGTGACTGCACTTGGCGTAAGTTTTCCTGAGGGGTTCCTCGAAGGCTTTCTCTACCGATTGGCCAAACAACCATTTCCCAGAGTCGGTCTCATGCTTCTTCTGAGCTAGTTGAGGCAGTTGGTCCGACTGTGCCAGCTGATCCTATTGATGACCTTATTTGTGATGATCCATTAGATTTTCCTTCTTCTGCTCCTCATTCTGCAGACATCCCCTCGATATCTTTTTGCTCCACCACTTACAGAGTCTGTTCCACCATCTGCATCTGTTCCCATTGCTCCATCTGTTGCACTTATGGGATAGATGACTGTGCTGATCGAGTAGCAAGCTCATATGATGGCAGAGCTTACATAGCTGCGAGCTACAATTGATCGACAAACTACTGAGTTTACTACGCTTCGCGGTGGTGTCAGATATCTTCACAGAGGGCTGTGATGGATTCGGTAACATTCGGATGACGGTGTAGCTTCTGATCCTGATGATGCAACATAGTTACTAGGTTGCCTCTTGTCATTTGTGACAAAAATGGAGAGTAGATATTTTTGATATATTTTGATGTACTTAAAAGTACTTAAAATATTTGATCAAAAAGTATATAGTTTTTGTTTCAGCTAGATTAAGTTTTGATATTTAGTAATGTCAATATTTCTTTTGGTATTGGTTTACATTATAATGTATCTTGATTTAGCTGGTATAGCTTGTGGTTAACTGTCTGACTTGCGTTTATTTATCATATTAATGTTTGACATGCGTTTACACTGGGTATTGAGTAGTTTGTTTCAGGAAACTGGTTTACAAAAAAAAAAAAATCATAGTTCATTCAAGATAGTTGGTTTGATAGTAGTAGGTGTTCTGAGTCTATTTTGTTTTACTACATTGACTTTAGATTTGTAGGTTTATCACAAAATGCCAAATGGGGAGCTTGTTAGGTATTTCATATAATTGGAAAATATGTGAACAAAATTGACTAAATTTAATGTGTTTTTAAAGTCAAGGAGTAAGTTGCAAATAGTATAATTTGAGTTCTATTAGGTCTAAGGTTCGAGATTAGAAAAGAAGGAAAAATGGCGCCACAATTTCTCTAGACTGTCCCCATGACTTAGCTCGAGCAGCAGAAACAGTAACATTGTCACTAGCCTATCGCCAAGACTTTGCTCAATCGACAACCTATCGCTCGCCTATCGCCCAGCTTTCGTTTGAGCGACAAGATTATTCGAAAAATTTTAATTCACGTTTTTAAGGATTTTTATCTGGCCAATTCGTTCCTTAACCTACAGTATAAATACCGGAATGCCTCTGGCCGTTTTTTTCTCAAGGTTGAACATTGACAAAACATTGGTTGCTTCATATTCTCTCTATCCATTGCTTTCAACCTTCATTGATTATTTTGTTCTTGGTATTGAAAACATCAAAATCACTTAATCCAAATACCAAGCTGCTACTTCCTACACATCTATCAGAGTGCTAAGATCAAGGGAAGGTGACTGATAGACGAATTTATAGAGCCGGGAGTTTGTGCAGGAGCACACAACCCATGATGGCTTTGAAAACTACAGCTGGCAGTTGGTACAGGAGCACGAAATCTAGGAGAGCTATGAGAATTGCAATTAGGAGGTCAGAAAGTACTAGTGGTAGTCAAGTCTGGCGGACTATAAGTTCTAATTCGTTTATAGTGGATTGTTGACTAGCAAAGTGCCCGGAGTTTTTACCCAATTAGGGTTTTCCTGTGATCATTGATTGTGCTGTTTATTGCTTTCATATCACTGCAGTATTTCAACATAGAAAAAATTGGATCATTTAATTAACCATCTAGAAATAATTAATAGTGACTTGTTGCTAATTAATTATTAATTTTTAATTTCGCATAATCACCTATTCACCCCCCTCTAGGTGTACTTTGGGTCGAACCTCGTTATTTCAAAGTCCACATTAACAATAAGTGTAGTACCAGGGACGGACCTAGCACCCGACGAGTTGACGTCATTGTATCATCGTCGCTGGTGTGGGGATCTGATTTTGACTCTGGATCTGATTTTTTGGGATGTTTGTGATGTTGGCCTCGATTGTGGTGTTGTTTGTGGTGCTGGTGATGTTGGTGGCGATGTTGGTGGCAGCGTGGGTGGCGACGAGGGTGATGGTGGTAGTGTTGGAATCGGTGTTGACGCTGGTACTTGCGGTGTTTTGTAGTTGAAAATGGTGGTTTGTTGGTGGTGGGGTGGTGGTGATTTTGAAGTAGAAAATGATAGTTAGTTGAAGGTACTGCTGGCGATGGCACATAGACAATGGTGTTGTTGGGATGTAGTGGCTACAATGCAACTGAAGGCAATGGTGAGGTGTGGATCAAAGTGTTGGTGAATGTTACAAATTATTTGGTTGAATGTGACCAATAAATAGATAAATTGTGACAAATAAATAATATGTAACCTAAAAACTTGTTACTTTGTGACCGATAATTTGATAACTTTTGACCACGCAACAAATTGTGACTTATAAAATTTGTAATTTGTAACTAATAAAACTATGAAATAATGTGACCTATAAAATTTTTTATTTGTGGCCGAAAAATAATTTGTGTCCAATTAAATTGATAATTGATTGTAACCTTAATATATTTAATTTATAAAATATATTTTTATTAATTATTTCATAAATAAAATTTAATTAATATGAAATTTTAAACTTTGTATCTTAATTTTGAAATGAGTGATACTTAATCTCTTACATTTGAAATTTTCCACTTTTTTTTTTTTTTTTTAAAATGTTGTGGGCTTTTGGTTTAGGCTCCTTTTTTAAACATTAGGCACATTGCCCAAAATTCAAATACCCATTGATTCAAGGGGAACTTACACAAATACCCTTATTTTTAGGATCATTTTGAAAATCATGATAAATATGTATTAAAAAGCAAATATGTAAATTTCAACAATAAACCGTAAATATTGCATTAATTTCAAAATGAAAAATCAATTCCAACAGCTCCAAAATTCCAACTCATCCAAGCTCCAAATCAAGCAAAATCTAAGGCCAGACAAGATTAAGAGTTGTTTCAACTATATCTTCGTTAAGTTTTATTCACCAATTCTATAAATAATCAATCCAAATCTCTAGGTTTATATTATTTTTTTTATTTTTGATTCAATGTGTTTATATTTTGGTTGATTTTGATGTTTTTTAGGTTTTTGTGTTTAATATGTTGAGGTGTACAGTTTGTTTGATTTTTTATTCAATATGTTCAATCTAAAAGGTACACTATTTTTGAAAAAATCAGCATCCAATCTCGAAAAATCGAATGTGTTTGAAATTAACATCTAAAGCACGATAGGTATTTCGGTGTGATGTGAAGCATATTTGAAAATAACATTCTTGAACTTGAGACAAAATGGGTTGTGTTAATATATATGAAAAATTAGCTTTGAATCAATTAAAATGGAGGTATACAAGGTGTTTGACAAAAGGAGAACGCTCTGTCACTTTTATATAAAAAGAGACGTTATGTCACTTTTCATTGTATCAATTAACTAGATGTATACGTGTGTGTTTTAAAAAATTTAAATATTCGAAATCAAACATTGTTTTATGTTAATACATATGAAAATTTAGTTTTGAATCAATTAAATTGATGTATGAAAGGTGTTTGCTCAAAAGTAGAATGTGAAAATGTGATATTCTTTAAAAACAAGTTACAGTATTTCATTGGAGCAATTAATTAAATGCATATATGTGCATTTTTTGAAATTTAAATCAACGGATTCAAACCTTGTTTTATGTTAATACATAAGAAAAATTAACTTTGAATCAATTCATTAGATGCATGAAAGGTGTTTGCGAAAAGAATGTGAAAAATTGATATTATGTCATTTTACTCTTAAAAAAAATAATCACAATATCTTATTGGAACAATTAATTAAATGCATATATATCATTTTCGAAAATTTAAATAAACAAATTCAAATCTCATTTTATGTTAATACATATGAAAAATAAACTTTGAATCAATTTAATAGATATATGCAAGGTGGTTGCGAAAATGAGAATATGAAAAAGTGACATTTTTTTTTTAACTTTTCTATGCAAAAATTGCATTCTATCACTTTTCTCTAAAAAAGACGTTACAATATCTCATTGGAGCAATGAATTAAATGCATATGTGTGCATTCTTGAAAATTTAATATATTAATTCAAACCTTATTTTATGTTAATACATATAAAAATTAATTTTGAATAAATTCAATAGATACACGTAAGGTGCTTGCGAAAATAAAAATATGAAAAAAGTGACATTTATGAAAAAGTCGCAATATTTCATAGAATCAATTAACTATTCTAGCATGCATGTGTTTTTTAAAATTTTAAATATACTAATTGAAATCTTCTTTTAACCTTGCATTCAATTCATACTTATTTGAATCAATTCAATTGATGCATCCAAGCTATTGCGAAAATGAAAGTGTGAAAAAGTGATATTTTGTTACTTCTATACGAAAAGATCGCAGTATCTCATTGAAACCATTAACTAGATACATACATGTGTGTTTTTTAAAATTAAAATATACGAATTCAAATCTTATTTTAATCTTGTATTCAATTCATATTTGTTAAATCAATTCAGTTGATACATCTATGATTTTTGCAAAAATGAGAATGTGAAAAGTGAAAAAATTAGATATTTTTCTTTTAATTTCCATTTTGGCGTTATAAGTTTTGGCCTATTTATGGGCTATTTTTTTTGCTCGTTGAGTGAGATTTTTGTTATCGTTCGAAGTATTAACAATAAACTTTGAAATACATCTTTCGAATTTTAAAATCAATAAACGATGAGTTCATAATAATATGTCAAAAATACCGCAAGAAATGAAGTTAATATTTATGGTTTATTTTGCGTTCAATAATCCATGCAAAATAATTTTCGACATATAAACTTTGTCCATAACATATTTATCATGGCTATATTACATGTTTTCTAACAGATTTCAAATCGCACAAAATGAATAATCGTAGAAGAATATATAAGAGTGTGTTTGAACACACTTATTTTTCTTGGATTTTTCCATTTCCACCCAAATGGTAGTGTTTGATAGAATTTTTTTCTCTAAAAAATTTTTTCTTCCCCCCACACGCCCATTTTCCATGAAATTGATGAATTTGTTTTCTTTAGGTTTTGGTTGGAATCTGTTTTCCAGCTCTTTTTTTTCTTTTTTTGCAATTGAAAAATATTCTAGATACAATGGTAAAAAACATTATCACTTTTATTGATAATTTCTATGTAAAACAAATCCAAACGAATGATATTCGGTATGTTTTTTTTTTAATTTTTTTAATTTTTCTATTNTTTTTTCTTTCAATTTTTTAATTTTTTTTTTTTTTTTTTTTGACAATTGGAACAAATGCTAGACCCAATGGTAGAAAAAATTATCATTTTAATGGACAATTTCCATGAAAAATAAAGTCAAACGGACACCAAACTTTCAACATTTTCTAGGTAGAAAATTATACCAATCAAACACAATTAACCACAATTCCCAATAAAACAATTTCTAGGCAATTAAATTCCTTGAAATTCATTTTCTTTCCATCTATTTTTCTCATTTACAATCAAACGGACCCTATCAAACGAAAACTTTTTAATAATAAAAAATTTAAAAAGTGAAAAAAAAATTATGGGAAGTGCCGCCGCTTGTCTTTGGGATGATTTTGCTGACTTTCAAGTGTTTCATATTTTTAGTAGACGTAATAATTAGTAATTACGGTTATTAATACTTTAATTTGATTTAAGTGTATTAATCAATTTCTTTTTCATTTTAGAGTACTGTGTCTAATTTTCTCTTGATTTAATCAGATTTGGTTCACGACAAATTTAATTTCCACCCTTTTTCTTATTCTCTCTGCGCCGACCGCCAGGGACCGCGGAGTCTTCCGCAGCAGAGTTCTAGTCTGTGAGTCTATGAATTTTCACTGACATGTAAATATTTATCTTCTTAAACTTCAAAAAAAATTAAAAAATTAAAAATACTAGTGTTCTTCCAAAAAAATGTGGGATTGCTTGCTTGTAAAGAAGATTAATAATTTGTGCAAAGATGAATTTGGAATTTTGGTTCCTACTTCCAAATTTATGTATAATCCTTGTGCTAATTTTGAGCGAGCTACTGATATTGTAGTTGGTTGGTGTTTGATTATTATGTGACTGTAATGATTTTGATGATTTATGATTTGATTGGAGATTTAGAATTTTGGTTCCTGATTTTGATGATTTATAGTGTGAAGATATTCGACTGCTTCCATGTTTATCTATAATCCTTTAGTTAATTTTAATGCTTTAATTTGATTGGTGATTTAGTTATTATGTGACTGTAATGATTTATCGGTCATAAAATTTGGGGAATTTAGGAATTTGTGAGTTTGTTATGGAATTTCTTATTATTTTGGGTTGTATTGGATTATGTTTTTATATGTATATGATTTTTACGTTTTAATGCATTTGATTAAAATAATTTTAATATTATTCAATTAAATATTATTAAACGATTTCGATTGTTGACAGTCAACGGTCAACGCCTCCCTAGCTTACCAATGGATCCGTCCTTGAGTTGTAATATTTAGAAGGCATTTTTATTTTTACATCTTGTTTTATCTACTACTTTTTGGCTTACTCTCTTTTTTCCTTTAAATCTTATCAACTTGGTAGTACCTCACTTGATATTCCCCACTCAGCTTTGTATAGTGCATGTACCTTCAAAACTTTTGCTGCCATTTTCTCCCCTGCTTTATTCTTTGTCACAATCACGATCATCAGAAAGTTCTGATAAGTAGCACAATCCGACCTAGGCCATGGAAAACAATATAAGCACACAAAGCAGCCAGAATGCGCAAATCCACAAGCTGTAGTTCGAAAATAATGCTAACTACAGACCCATCGACTAATTGGTTTATGAACTAATAAATGCAGGCATAGGATTACTGAAGATCTAAATAACAAAATGGTGCAAAGGGTGAATTGATGTTAGAAAAGATATCAATACTCCTAATGACTCTTCGATAAACCCCAAAGTATCGTCCACTACACGAGAAAACAGGTCCAAAATTGATGCATGATTTTAATATAAAAATGTTTATAAATTATATAATGTCGGGTCCAGTAGTTAGAATGATGAAATGAAAGAAATCATTCACTTACCAGGTTTGTGTTATCAATGGCAATAAACAAGTCATAAGACTCCACTCGTCTGATTCTCCCAGAACAGTAACATTATCTAAAGGATTTATGTCAGATTTTGGTGCACTCGATGTCTTAAATAGTCGCTTCAACTCGCTTAGACAGTGTATCCAGAGATAGCACCCTGCAGTAGGGGGTATAAGTACTTTCTTAATATCAACATCAATATGGAAGCATGATAAATGATATACTTACTTGCCAATAACGAGTTTCCCAACAGGAAATTCATTTTCCAAATTTTCAACTCAGCCATCTGACAAGTGGGAGAGGAGGATCTTTGCGTCCACCTTGTGTAGAGAAAAGATCACAAGATAGTAATTTGGAGAACAAAAGCAGAACCGTTGTTCTGACAGATCGGTAAACTTACCTAAAACATGAACATGTGGCAAGTACAGAGTAAAGTGCATAAAGTTAACGAATTATACTTAGCAATAAATAACAGAAATGATGAAAATCTGAAGTTCACACTTTGCAACCTAAATCTGATATCACCAAATTTTGTTATTTGGGGGGACACAGTATGGTTCCAATTCAGGATCATACATCAGAATACAATATTTCTCACAGCTAAACAACTAGATAACTAAACCCTTGTTTGATCTCCATTATCTAAAAACTCATTTTCGATCACACATTCTCACAATAAAAAATTTTGCACGTAAATCCAAAAATTTTTTCATACTTTTAAATCACGCATTCTCCAAAAATTTACCATTATTGGCTCGTCCACAATAAAATTTCAGGTGGATGTAAAAAGTAAACAGCAGAAGCAACCATGGGTGGTACTTTCCATGGTTGCTTCTATAATATAAATCAAGCTATCTTCAGCATAATTTCCCAAACTAAATCAAGTTTCAAATGTTTTGAAGCAACAGGGTAACTATTTTTCTTAAATGACAATCCTCCATTAGTGTTTCTTGTAATAAATTTTCAGATAAGAGCCATAAAGTCTCTGGATTATGAACCTTGCTGCATTATTAGAAGAAATCATCTGCCGGCACAATGATATTTTAGAGGGTGCCAATGATTCATAGGTCCCAAAAATATATTTGGATGTTTGCAAATGTCACAATCTTAAAAGAATGAACAGAAAATCTGCAACATATATATATATATATAGATACACATATACATATCACCAATCACACAAAAACAAATGCCTTTACAGAGAGAAATAAGGCAATACACTTTACTAAGAAGTTTAATGCACAAAAAGCTACTCATATTTAAGTACCCGAAAAACCACTGTCGAATCAAGATCGCAAAACAAGAAGTGAACACCAAAGCAACAAGGATCACATACTTCAAGCAAAACTCCTCTACCGCGAACCAAAAACTAAAGCATGGGAAACATTATTTCACTAGAAGAGAAGAAAAGATGATAAGAGTAATCCTAGAAACATTCATAGAGGAAAAGTTTTCAACACCTCTACAAACATGTCAGGATGAAGATCTTCTATCTTGTCCACATGTTGGCTAGAAGAAGGGCTGAAAACAATTAACCATTGTAAGGACAAACTAGGAAATACACATATAAGCAAAAATCAGCTTCATCAAATACCCTCGTAAATCTATACCAAGGCAAGAAACCTGAACTTCATCCAGTTAACAAACAGTTCCATATTTGTCCATTTCTTACATATTTCACTTCATATCGCCTAAGGCCTCGCTTTGATGAGGTCCTCAAATTATATGAAGTTAATTAACTGGTTGAAGAAAAACGGAAATAATAATTACGAAATTCTTTAAATTAGAATTATCAAATGCAAACATAAGAAACTAAAAAAATTTGAAAATACAAATATCTCTAAAAAAATCATATAAATGACATAAAACTTATCACATACATTTATGTATCACATAAATATATCACAGTCATTACTTTCTCTATATCTAATTAATTTGACAATTTATCTTCCCAATCATCATTTTTATATTATCTTAACAAGAAACAAAATGTCATATTTCTTTCTTCAAAATTTAATGTTGTTACTTTTTCTAATGCTCTTATGATGCATCTTACACCTATTCAAGGAGCTGCTGCTACAAGTACTGGTATTCATTTCTCTCTCTATGTTCTTGCATTTCGTTTTATTTGTCAATTTTTTTCATGTTTTTCAGTGTCGATGTTTTTATTAATGTTTTAATTACCTAATTCTTCTTCACGTGTTATGTAATTTGGTTTGGAATTTTTTCGATTCACTTATTATTCTTTTTTGTTTTCCTTTTTTATGTTTGTACTGTGGTTTGAATCTTGTATTTTGTCTTCAAATATAAAGTCCTAGTAGTTTTTTTAATACTTTTGTCTCAAAGACATAGTATAAACTCGTGATAGATATCTCTTCTACTCTTAACAGAAGTCCATTCTCTCAACCTTGGTTCAACGGATATTGAATGATAAAATTATTTTAGTCATTACCTTGTCTTCGAAAAGAAAGTAATCCTGGATAAAAGATGCATCAGTTGAACAGCAGAATGACTACTTCAATGACAAGAGTTATTCTACCCATTTCACTATTCACCTGGCCGTAAATTAAAAAGAGAGAGATCAAAAAATTTGTTTCATGAAGCATATTACACCAAAACTAAGTACCACTTTTTGACATAAATCAATTATGTTACTGCGAACAGACTGTCCAACGTAGAACATCTCACAAATATCAGATTTTTGTTCATCAGTAACCTTCAAACAAACAAATAGATAAACGTAAGTCATAAGATGAGTGGCATGAACAAATAGTATCAATCTTCATTGCTTATTTATATACAGCAATATGCAAAGAAAAGAGCCACTGGAATTTGGATATATACCTTGCTTTTGGGAGCAAAACCAGTTAAATGCCCAATAAAGCGTACAAAGCAACCAGATTCAATTATATTGCATACATAACCCTGGTTCAGATATGAATTTGGATACTCTTCAGTAAAGCAAAAATCGCAATGCGAGAGAGTGATATTAAAAGCTAACAACCTTAGAGATTCTGTCATTCTGGCTTCTAAAAGAAGCTACTTTTCAGATTTTCTTTTGCTATGCTATATTTTCTTTGGAATTATGAATCATAGATGAAGATAATATTGTGGCTGCAAAGCACACAGAGCACATACAAGTAACCCATACAATTTTTAACCAAAAAACCACAATTTAAAAAGATAGCAAAACTCTTACATGCTCCAATGAGTGAGGATGAATTTGACTAACATCAACAGGAAGCTGTTGGGCTGAGTTAACAAGCGACAACTTGGCACTGAGTATAAGAATGTTTACTTCAATATCTGCAATGATGGAAAACAAATTAACTGCCAAAAGTTCACTGTCAAATTAGCATAACAAGCAAAGGAATTTTACTAGATTGTTTGTTATTTAATTAATCTCAAAAATCTGTTTAGGAAATAACAAAACTAAAAACACCTATGCTTGATGACAAATAGTGGAAATAAGCCACTATAGTTCCTCCAGGATGTAAAGATCAAAACTAAACGGGTGAAGAAAAGATAAAGGCATTAAACCAAACTTTTTAAGCAAGCAGGAAATTTCCGCCCAAAGGCATTCCACGTCAATATTCTAACATAAATAACCAACTACTTAGCAAGACGACAAGTGCATACCAAAGCTCATACAGTGAGCAACAGAGGACACCAAACATCAATTTCCATGTTGAATTTGTCCACACATGAGACAGAACAAAGGCACAGTCAATTATGCAAAGTAAAATCAGCCTAAACTGAGTATCCAGAACAACCGAATTTAATTATTCAAGCTTGAAAACTAGCATTTCAGTGGAAACCGCCCAAACTATGAATTCTAATTCAAAAAAGTGAAAAATCATCGTGTTCATGTATGAAAGCATGTGTATGCGTGTATGGCCATCTTGTGGACTGCAATACATTTTTGCTTTTTTTCTTAGTATATGGCAGCAGTCTTCCAAAGTTCACTAGGCATTGTAACGATAAAAAACTTACCCTTTGAGTCGTTAAATATATATCGTAAAAATCGAACTTTCATAAAAGATAATTATCCCTAAAGTTACAATAATTAAAAATAAAACACTTTCTTAATCATAAAATTTATTTTTTTTAAAATCATAAACTATCCCCTCTTTCTTGTACCACCGATAGCCAGTTACAAACTCCAATGTCTTGAAACTCAATTACCTGAATGGGGAGAAAATCATAAATAATGAGATGAAATTCCAATAAGTGAGCCGCATAAATCGCAATTCATATTTAAAATATGCTATTCATATTTAAAACTTAGGAATTCTTAACTGTAGCGCTACTAAACTCAGTATTTTAAAGTATGAAAAATATCTAACATACAACATATGACTACACTTACCTCGTAAATTTGAAGAGAATTTCATAAAACATGTATGAAAGAACCTGACCTCAAACAATTGTTTATGAATTATGTGGACAATCATAGTTACACACACACATATAGATATACGTAATTATGGTAATCATATAATTTAAATCAATCAACCATAATTACATATAATTATACATACACAGAAGTATGTGATTATAGTAATATTATAATTAAAATAAATCAACCCTAATCATATATAATTAATTATACATATATAGACACACGTAATTGTAGTAATTATACAATTAAATCAATTAACCATAATTATGTATAATTATATTTATAATATTCAAGCATATATGTAAGGAATTTTCCTAACTTATTTTTCACTTATAAGGAAATTTACTTAATTTTTACAATCAATCATAATCACATATAACTATATATTATATAGACACACAGAATTATAGTAATCATATAATTTAAATCAACCAATCATAATCATACATAATTATGTACATTAGACATACATAATTATAGTAAATGCATAATTTAAATCAATCAAAATTGTATTAATTATATACTTATATAAACGTGCGTAATTATAGTAATTATATGATTTAAATCAATCAATCAATCATTCATAATAATATATAATTATACATACATAGACGTACGTAAAAGAAGTGATCTGATAAATCCATTCGAGTGTTTTACTGAGAGGGCTTCACTTTTGAAGACATTTTTCAGTTCCTTGCGAGTTTGAAGGGAAGCAAGGGGAATGATGGGGACTTAAGGGACTGTTTAGATTGCCACAAAACTTTCATGGTCGGGAAATAGCAGCCGAATGGGTTTGAGTTTGCGGTGGCTATGGCGATGGTAAAGGAAGAAGATGCCGGTGGGTGGGTGTGTTTTTTTTTTTTGGGTTAATTTCACCGGTGGCCACCCAACTTTAAAGTTGGTGTCGTCATGGCCACCTAACTTAATTTTATTTCA
>CAIGRP010045129.1:0-10350 GCA_903798385.1 Fraxinus cuspidata
TAAAATTTTATATAGACTAATTTATGATTAAATCTAAATATATATTATTTATTTATTAAAATTTTATTATATTAATAATACTGAATATTAATTATATTTTTATATGTATAATAATAATTAATTAATTATTTAATTAAGGTTTTAAATTTTTATTATTTTTAAAATATTTTTTTATTATATGGAGGAAGGGGGAAGGAAGAAGAAGGAAGCATCACCTCGTATGCGATAATTTCATAATATTGCACTAGGTCCACATAAATTCTATCTCAAATAAAAAATTTCAAAAATCTTTTGAACATTACAAAAGTTTCTGAAAGTTTTTAAATGAAAATTTTAAAAAATTTACCAAAAACTAACCTCAATTTTCATTCATTCATTATTTATTGGTATCATTCTACTTTGCCAGAGGGTTTTTGATTAGATGGAAATAATATAATGTCACATAACATCATGTCAATCCATTTGTCAAGTGGACAATGTAGCATTACTGTCTTAAAATGTTTGATTTTGTCTCAAAGCGCAAATAAAATGTCAAAAACTAAATCAAACAATTTGCTTTGGTTAACCATTTCGTTAACTTACTTGTTTTTTTTTCCCAAGCAAATCTAAACTGTTGATATATAACATACACATTATTTTCAAATTATATTTTTTCCTCTTTTTTTTCACTCACACAATTTTTAATAAAATAATATAATATGTAAATTCAAATTTTTTTCTTATTTTTAATTATATATTCGTCATCAATATACTATTTAAAAATACATTTAAAAAATATATATATATAAGGCTCATCCAGATTCATAATATTAAATATAATTTACGTAACGTGCAAATACGTGAGGAGAAGTGGAGGATTTGATGCGATTTAATGAGTGCAGCGGTGGCTCCACCGAGCAAGCAAATCCAGGCTGGTACTAACACGAGATTGATGGCGACATTCGTAAATGCTTATGTTTTCCCATCACTAATCATTACACCTTCAACCTCTCGCATCTCCACAAATTTCTGTCTATATTAGCAGCAAATTCTAAGGGGATTACCAATTACTTTATCGCACGTGCATGTTGCGCGCTTAGTCGAATTAGAGGGTGTTTGATGGGGATTAAAATTAGATTTTTAGTAAATTTTGATAGAAGTTTTTGAAATGTGTAGTTGAAAAGGTGTGAGACTCATGAAATGTGTGGTTGATATTGATTGTTTGACTTTGACTTGAATTAAAATCAAATTTTAATTCGGACCAAACAGAGGCTTAAACTTAAATCTTTAGATCGCTTGCTCTTGTTGTCGAAGCTTCTCAATTTTACATCGAGTAGAAATTAGAGAATTGTACAACTCTGAACAGGAATTTGTCTCTCTGCTTGTTTGAAATTTATTTATTAACAAATAGGGAGAAATAATCATTTTAATTAACTTTTAAATCAGAAAAGGACGTAATGAACATAATTTTAATATAGACAAAAAAATATTCAGAAGGGGTGCGATTCACTGAACTTGGTGGAGATCTTGTCCCCCGTAAGAATCTCCCTTTATGGAAGACCCCAATCCTACACAGTTGAAAAATTCTTGTCGTGTTTAATTTACTAAATACATATTAATTTCTTCGTAATTCGAATGATTGATTACTGTTTTCATTAATCTCTAACAAGTTGTTAACTAAAATATTCAATCATCATATTAAATAAAAATGAATTTGAGACAAAAATATTGATACGGTGTTTTACCGTTTTATCGAGCAATTACATTGAAAAGTCGTGATTTTATTACGACTTTGGTCGAAGTAGATTACAAAATAGTTGTATAAATTCGGAGGCGGATTGGGGGATGGTCTGGCCGAACTTTATTTTCTCTTTATAAAAAATAAATAAATTATATACTAGTTCAGCGTATAATACTTTTTTTTTAATGGTTAACCACTATTAAGCAGCTGTGACTTGTCCATCCTTAAATAATTATGCTGGAAATAATATTTAATTGCTTGTTGACGAAGGTTTTGTTATGATTTGGGGTTCCACATTTTAAGATAAGTCGTTCAAACTTTTATAAATTGATTTATGTTTTTATCTTTATTCGATGTTAGATTTTATTCCTTAACATGTTTTATTGTTATTTTTTTCTTATTTTGTTATGTGGTCTTTCTTGTATCAATGTAATAATTAGTTAATTACTGAACATGTTCTATATATTGTAAAGTAGCTTCTCAAGCTCGAGGGATGTGAATTAAGATCGATGCTTGGAAAAATGAACGTGCCTAATTGATGTAGTGGAATAATTTAGAAAATAATTAACAATCTAAATTCAATTGAATATCAAATATTTGGACATCAAATATCTATTAATTCACTAAGAATGATTGAAAGAATTGATACACTCTCAAGATTCTATTGTTAGACAATCAAATTACCATGAACCCGATCCTAACTTTTAAAGGAAATACTAATTCATAACTCATCATTTTAGTTCACGAGTTCAGCTCAATAGCACGTTTTTGACCAAAAAATAAAAAACTAACATTATTCATTTAATTCCGACTTGAATAACTAGATCTGCGTCACTAACTAAAAATTGATAAAATGTGTGGTTGAAAAATTGTGAATTCTATGAATTATGTGAGTAAAATTAATTTTTGACTTTGACCAAACAAGGGCTAATGTATTGCTGTATTAATTGTGTACTTAAATTTATGTCTAAAAAATAAAATAAATTACCAAAATTTATTTCAATATTTTTGTTTGTTAGCTTTTTTTTTTTTTTTTGTTAATTTGAAGAATAGAATAAAACAACATCGTTAAGATCATCGACCGCGTCAATGTGCATAAAAACTATCGACGACATATACTACAGAGAATCATTGATATAAAAAACAAAAGCCGCTGGAAATCTCCCATAGAAATTAAGCCCTTTGTTGTTTGATTCCCTTTTATTCCAAAATAATTTTTCCCTCTTCACAAATTTTTTAATAAGCCTCCGTTTGATCACATTTTTTCCACATATAGTGCATTTTTTCTGTCACGTCACATGGGCCCGCTACAGTAATTGTTGTCTTTTGGTCCAAGAAAGGTTATGTACAATTACATCTTTGCCCTTCTACCTTCTTTTCAATTTGAAAACTGCTTGACATTTTACTTGAATTAAAAAACGTGTAAATGGAGGGGTAGAATGGAGATTTGTGTGGTTGCATTGTCACATGGAGGCTTAGTTTTTTGTTAGAGAATTCACGCGCCAACGTTCATTTTTCTTCTACAATTCAATTTTTACGAGAGAGAAGGAGGAGAGAGATAACTATGAGGGTTGATAGGTTGTTACATTCTCGATACTCCATCATCGTGATAATAAATAATATTACTTTATTTTTTAATTACACATTCTTTATTAATTTACTATTTCAAAATGAATTGTACACGAAAAATTTGGCGCTCAACTCTAAACCGTCCAAAATATCTAATGGGATGTCCATCGGAAATCTCTGACCACATCTTATTTTTCAAAGGGGGAAAAAATACAAAAAATGCCGCTGGAAAGATGTGTTACGTCGAGAAAAATTTACTGTTCTTCTAATGTGTGATTGCTCTGTCCGGAAGTAGAGACAACCCGTCCTGCCCAATAATCGTCACATCACACGACCATGTGACGTGGCCCTTATCCTTTACGAACACGTGTCCTTATCGAGTACACGGGTGATCGCTTAGCTGTCGATACAGCTCCTTGGATTGGAGGTCCCACACGCACGCAATTTTCTTTTGAATCTCATAATGTGCAATGCCACCGGCTACCTGATACACAAGTTGCTGCCAAAACATGCATGATTTTTTTCAATATATAGTTGTCAGTGCACCATGCACATTATGTGACACCGACCCCCACCCTCCCCCAATCAAAAGCTTCCCAAATTATTAATTGCTCCACCATGTCTGGCGAGTACTTTAACGTCCCGCTCCGCCATGTTGCCATCGGAAATCAAGATGACTTCCGCCAGCCCGGCGCTATTAAGGCGGCGTTGGCTGAGTTCATCAGTACTCTTATTTTTGTGTTTGCCGGTGAGGGTTCCGGCATGGCATACAACAAGTTGACTGGAAATGCTCCTAGCTCCCCCTCCGGCCTCGTGTCAGCGGCGGTAGCTCATGCTTTCGGTTTGTTTGTGGCTGTTGCAATCAGTGCTAACATCTCCGGCGGTCATGTCAACCCTGCCGTCACTTTCGGTTTGTTTCTTGGTGGAAACATCTCTTTGTTCAGAGGTATCCTTTACATCATCGCTCAGTTGCTAGGATCTGTTGTTGCTTGTCTTCTCCTCTGGTTCTCAACTGGTGGACTGGTAAGTTTTAGAAAGAACCTTCATTGTTTATCAACTTAGGTACATGTTTAATAATTGTTGCTCCTAATTTATCTACTGAAACTTTGATGCAGGAAACATCTGCATTTGCTCTGGGAGCCGACGTGTCTGTGTGGAACGCCTTTGTATTTGAGATTGTGATGACTTTTGGCCTGGTTTACACTGTGTACGCCACCGCAGTTGACCCAAAGAAGGGAGAAGTTGGCATTATTGCACCAATTGCAATTGGTTTCATTGTGGGTGCCAACATTCTTGCTGGTGGTGCATTTACTGGTGCTTCAATGAACCCTGCAGTGTCATTTGGCCCTGCTCTGGTTAGCTTCACCTGGACCCATCACTGGGTATACTGGGCTGGACCACTCATCGGCGGTGGACTTGCTGGAATTGTTTATGAAGTCCTCTTCATTAGCCATTCTCACGAGCCATTGCCCGGGTCAGAGTACTGAGTAATTAAATGAAAAGCAGCCGGCTATTTTTATACTTTTTATTTATGCTGATTGGTGAGGGGATTTAATTAAGTTTGTTCTCTTTGTTATCTCATTTGTACTTTGTAATTCTTGTCGAATATGTATCTGTATTTGCAACTACTCTATTTATATTCCCAATTTCATTTTTGGGGTATAAGAGTAAATCTATTTGAAAATGATTGCAATAATTTTATTTTCATCTTTAATAATTGCATTATTCGATCCCCACCTTAATTATCGCACAATTCCACTGATGGACCATACTTTCCAATGTTTCCATAACATGGAGGGTTAATACTCATGTTATGGTACATTTTTGTCTTTTTCTTGAAATATGCTAATATTTACTAATTCACGGAATAAATGAATAAATATATAAGCAAAAAATGCCATGACCTTCTTTAATTTTATTTATTTTTACAAAATAATATCTCCTCAAATTCATTTTTAACAATATATTCTCCCGATTATATAATTTACACATGAATTCAAAATTTTATCCTATCTTTTAATTATACATTTTCTAAAAAAAATCACTTCTCAAAAAATAAAAATCAAACAAGAGCTGTAAATAACGAATGCGCATATCCATTTTTTATCCAACTTAATATGATGTTGTAATCTCCTTACGATAAGGATTAGCTTCACTAATTAATGCAATTAATTAAATACAAAGTCTCTAAAAGTCGACAAAAATTTCGTTATCAAAGCAATTTAATAACGTTACCTAATTTCATTAGTTTCCAATAAAAATTCGGACAGAAACTGGCCACCTTATAGAATACTCTCTTGACGATTGATCGACAACAAAATTTAAGATGTTACTAGAACATAAAATATGATTATCTTTATCATTTCCAATATATTAACAAACATATCTTTTTACTAGATTTCCACTTGGAACAATTTTCTTTGACGAGATAAGCACAAATTGTGTTATCCAATTACACACAATCTTTCGAATAAGACTATTTCTTCGATACCATTGTACTATACAAGTGTATCATTGTAAACTGATTATGATAATAATAATGATAATTATACGTTTGTCTTAGGTATACCTACTTTTTTAAAAAAAGAAAAAAATTATTAAAAATGACCCCCTACATGTCAAAACATGCAAGTGAAAACAAAATTTATAATGTACACAAATGATAAAATTGATTATCAAATAATAAGTTGAAGATTGTAAGTGCTTATCAAACAACAAATTATTAATTTTAATAATGGAAAATGTATTAGTGTTAAAATAAATAATTTACTGATTTTTACTTGGCAAAATTACTTATTTATAAGTACTTTTAAGATTTCTTACTGAGGCCGACATCGGCTTAGAAAGGCAATGTTTTTGCAATGCTTAGGGTCCCTTTTGTATGATTTTTGAAAAGTCGAAAGTTGTTTTTGACATTAAGAAGTTGCTTTTAATTATGTTTGAATCATTTTTTTAAAAAAATATTGTTTGATTAAAGCAACTTTTAGAAGAAGCTAACCTAAGATAGTTTCATCTGAAAGATCTTCTTCAAGAGGCAAAAAGTAAACGAAGAGGTCTTGTTGAACGAATCTTAGCACCTATTTGGTTTAACAAAGATTCAGTTTTAGTAGATTTTGATAAAAAAATTATGAAATGTGTGGTTCAAACATTGATCATATAAAATATATGATCAAAATTAATTATTGATTTTAACTTAAAATTTCATTAATTCTTTTAACTAAAGGAAAAACGAGCATTGATGTCATCCAGCAAACGATGAGGTTCCTTGTAGTTCACTAGAATATGATTCATTTTCCTTTTAAGTTTTTAACATAAGTTGTTGACTTTTTTGAACAATCTTGTAATGGATTGATTTGATGTACGATTTGTTTCCCAGAAGAAAGGCCAAAACCAGTATAATGCAGGAACAATCAACCAATTAAAATCATTTAAAAAATAATAAAAATCTATTTTACCGATCAAATCAAGAAAATAGATCCTTTATTCAAAAAAAATAAAATAAAATAAAATTGTTACACTCTCATTCTTTGGTTTTCTTTTTCGTTTTTCTATCACATATTCAATGCAAAATTATGAGTAGGTTTACTCACTTGTCACGGAATTTCATTTTCGACAAGTTAAAATTTGTCACGTAAAAGTACTAAGACTTGATACAAAGAGCATCAACATCAGATGGAGTTCAATGCCCAGTACCCCAATATCCGAGCCTTGTTCTCCTTTTTATTAGTTTTATTTTTATTTTATTTAGTTTCTATTTAGTTCCACTAGAAAAGTAAATTAAAATTTAAGTTCAAGTTCAAGTTCAAGTTGACGATTAATTTTTACTATACATTTCATATGATAACTTTTCATTCGCACATTGCATCAACTTTTATCAAAATTTAATAAAAAAATTGATTTTATTTAAGTCAAACAGGAGTTTATTATTATCGTGCACTTTAAGTTATGTGGAATGTCATTGTATTTGGTTATTAAGTATTGAAGAAGAAACGAAATTCTTTTTTAAAACCTATCAATTAAATGCTTGTCAATCAACAAGACAGGTTTATCGTCTTCGTTTTTCACCCTTTCTCGCTGCATCGCTAATATCTTGCACCATTAAACTTGTACTCTAAAATCTTAAAAGATATCGTAGACATTTATAAATAGAAGTCGTTCAAGTAAATTACACTTGTAACTAGTTGCAAAACAAAATGTCAAGAAAGGAATGAGAATCATGTAGGAATATTCTAGTATTTTCGTATATACATATTACATTTACCTATCCGAAAAGTGCAAAAATGTCCACAAAAGCCAAAGGAAATTGACATGGTCTTGTGAGACACATGGTGTGGGCCTAATTGATTGCGGTCTTAGCCAATGAAACAAAACATCCCGCGCCTGTATAGTCATAAAGTCGGTAGGTCGGCAGGCCATGAAAGGGAAATCTCGAACCATAATGCTTCATATATTTGTTTTGAATGTTTCGAAAATAACAAAGTTGTTTATTTTATTTGTAATTTTTCCGATTATTCATATTGCGAAGATTATCGCTTAAAAGTATTTAGGAAATGATTATTTTGTTATGAACGGATTTAATATCTCATCTGAAATCGGTTGGTAATTAGAGGACAAACTAAATATTCTATGATATTCGATTATCATTTAGACCCAACTCAAGAATAGCACTGTTGCTCTCTATCATACTTGCAGCAAGAAAAATGTACAGTTTTATGTGGAAACAATGATGCTATACAATTGTTCGTTGTCTTTTTTTTTTTGTCTCTACATTTAATTTAGGTTGTAACACTTCGTCTCTGTGTCCAACCTGATATATCATATATATTGTTCGCTATGAAAAAAGTTCAACCTATTTTACCTCTCACGAATTTATATCGCGTTTCCTAATATTCAAACTCAAAACATGTGATTTATGAAAAACTTGAGTTGATTTCTCAATTGGTAATTCAGCTTACGTCTCTCGTAAGGAAACTGTCTTGAGTTTGAATTTTAGAAGACTTGAAAAAATTCGTGAAGTAGGCACATGCTATTCCAAAGCTGACAATATGTATGAATTAACGGTTTGTATGCAAATAATTAAGTCATTATAAGAACTAATTTGTAAAAAATAAAATTTATTTTACACTTCAATTTATAAAGTTGGTTTGAAAATTCGACGCGATGCTCATACGAATACAAATTCTTCTTGATTTAGATGTTTTCATCCCTTGCCTTTGGATTATATCACCGGTCTTCTTAGGATTATGAAACCAAACTCTATACTGCAACTTAGGATCCATCCAACTAGCAATGGGACAATTGATGACAAATTTTAACAATTTATTCCATCTTCTAGATAGAAAAATGATGTAAACATAAAAGACTTATTGATTTTCGACAAATATGTCACAAGTAAATTGTTTCGCTTTGCTAAAACAAGGATCACTGCTCTTTTGCTCCTCCTTTACTTCATTTTAACAAAATGGCCATTGTCATTGATTATCATAAACTTGTTTGGCAAATTCCAATCAATATTTAATTCTAAAACCATCGAAATTCAAGAAAAGAGACCTTGACGAGGAATTTTGACCACTAAAAGTACACGTACTTAATGATTGATGTAGCGAAAATTCGGAGAATCCCTATGTTCTACAAAAAATAATTTTATAAGGTAGAATCCACAATGTTTGTCTACTTTTCTACATATTATTTAAATATTTCAGATGATCCATAATTTAAAAACTTTGTCAAACATGTCCTAACTTATTATTCATTATTTGCCATTTGGAGCAAGGAGTTAAGAGAGAATGTTTTGATCCAAGTTTAAAAATTTTAAATTTAGAATCAGTGTTTAACGACCATCTTTAGTGATATTCAACAAAAGATATCTTCTTTTGAAGAACATGCGTAATTTTGACGAGAGTTCAACAACTTCAAATTGACAAAATGAGTTGGGTGCTCGAGGAACAAGTTCAAGGAGTGATTTAGCAATAGAAAAAGAAAAAAAAAAAAAAACTCAATAGTTATGCGTGGCTCGTGAACATGTGCAATTGTTAAACCACCGTAAGTTGCAAATGTTTTTTTTACGTTAGTTACATATTCGTTAATTCATTTATTTGATATTAGTTAATTGCAGCGTTAAAACATATCACACAATATTTACGTGTTGTGGATTGATGAATATCTATACGATCATTACGCTAACAAAGCTTTAATAATCATAATTATTTTAATCTGTTAATCAATTTAATATCAACGTATATTTTGGACAATTATATTGTTTGGACATTGAACAACACAATGTCCCTGTTTGCAATGGCAGATGTAGGGGGAATTGGACTGAATTACTACCAGATTTAGTTATTTTTTGTATCTATGTTCAAATCGTTAATTTATGTACTGTTCATATTTGGAGAACCTAAACTCATTTTATCATTCACGAATTTTTATAGCGACACGAAATAAAACCATAAATTTAGACTCTCCCGGAGCGGAGGGCTTGGACATAAAAGTCGGATCGTTAAAAAAAAGTGTTCTTTTGTAACGATTCGACCTCCGTGCTCAAACGGTTAACTTATGTACTATCCGCTTTAGATTAGCATCTGCTCACCCCCTCACGAATTTCTATCGCGTCCCCGAAATTCGAACATATAGCATCCTCTTAAGAGAAATTTAAATTGAATCTTGGTGTCAGTTCGACAACCCATTTCATTTTCAATTTGTAAAAAATTGTAATTTTCACTTTCTTTTATTTTTTAGTCCGATCTTGAATTTGCCTATTTGACCCTTATTTTTTATAATATATTTTTTCAAATTCATTTTCAACTACACATGATATTGATAACTTTTATCAACTTTTTAACCATGTGATTCATCAATTTTAATCAAGATATACAGAAAAAAGATCTGATTTTTTGCAAAACCAAACATGGGTTATGTATGAGAAAATTAGACAGACTACTTCTAGTATCATATTTTATATAATGCGATTGTAATGTTTTTTATATTTACTATTAATTTTTTTACTTGAAAGTTAATACTAATATGAATTAATTGCAATTATCTCCTCTCTCACCCACATA
>CAIGRP010045150.1:0-18468 GCA_903798385.1 Fraxinus cuspidata
ATCTATGACTTATTTGGACTTTTTTAAAAAAATTGGGACTGTGATTGCAATTAATTTTTTTCTTCTTTTTTCTTTGTTTTATTTAAAGAGAAGGGTATATTGGTCATTTCATGATTTTTTAATTGAGAAAATAGGTGAAAAGGACCTTTTGCACAATAAAATGTGGAAATAAGGGTGAAAATGCCAAAAAATGAAAAGTGTGGACATTTTCCTCAATAACAATAAAAAGTGGGGACGTTATGTGTTAATTACCCAATTTTAAAAGTACACAAAATACATTAATTATTCAATTGCTAATTAAATTAACTTATAATCTTGAAATCAAACTAATTACACAGCGTAATTCAGAATCATAGATAATTCAATTATCGACTCGCCAACATAATCTATAATATAATTCAATTATCGACTATGATAGAAATGGGAGATACATTATAGAATTGTTATTCTAACCTAATGTAGGAAACAAATTAAACATGTTTTCTATTTGAAAAATAAGAAAACAAATTAATTATCCATTGAACTATTTGCGCTTGAATAACCTCGAATCTATTAAATATATATATATATATATATATATATGCAATTGTTATTCTAATCTAACATAAACAACATCAATTAAATGGACAATTATCAATTAATTTTAAAAGTACACAAAATACATTAATTATTCAATTGCTAATTAAACCTACTTATAATCTTGAAATCAAACTAATTACACAGCGTAATTTAGAATCATAGATAATTCAATTATCGACTCGCCAACATAATCTATAATATAATTCAATTATCGACTATGATAGAAATGGGAAATACATTATAGAATTGTTATTCTAACCTAATGTAGGAAACATATTAAACATGTTTTCTATTTGAAAACAAATTGAATACTTATATAATCTCGAACATGAAAAATTTTACAATGGGCATTCAATCTTCAATATAAAATTCTTAATTTAGAAATAAATATAACTTAGAAAAGGAAACAAACAAATCTACCGAACAATGTTGGTCCATTTTCAGATTCTGGGGGTTAATACCAAGCAATGGTTATGTTCAAAAAAAACAAAGACAGAGAGCAAGCGACGTCGTGTTTACCGTCCATCCCAACATCTAGAAATTTTAAACTCGCTATCACTACCAGTCGAGTCCAACTAAAGAAATACAGAACACTTTTTTGCAAGTGCTTAAGCTACTAGTTGTCATCCTTGTTGCATTCAATGACATGGTCTTTGAATTTTTGAAGCTCAGCCAACACCTCTTCCTCGGGTCTGTATAACAAATCAGTCATACGCCAGATCTGGAAAAGCAACACAATCCATCTCGTGTCAAATTAAAAGCAATTCAGCCAGCACAAAATTGAAGCATTAATCATGTCAGTCAGCACAATGTTTTAATACCTGCAAACTACCACCTCCACCGGAAAATTCTCCATCATCAGATACACTAACAACTGTCCACGGATCAGAGACACTCCACTGGAAGTCCACGACCTTGTCCCTAGAACAAAAATTATAATTTTCAACCGCAAAGTTCAGCTCGATACATAATCATGGTCGTGGTCATGCTTTTATTGATCCATGGTTCTCGAATAATAACACACTTGTGTACAAATATGTGCCATCTTGATTTGAACAATTTAAGGCATAATTTTTCTTCAATAGATGATTCTCATATAGATTGTAGTCTTAAAGATGCAGTTTATGCTCTTCTACACTTCAATTACCTTGCAACAGGGCCAAAACATATTCAATTAGCAATACAGAAATGCTCCTAAACAAGTTAAATTTTGAATCATTGTTTCCATTTATACAACAATATCCTAATGGTGAGCAGAAAGGAGAAAGATGGAAAATTTGCCAACATTATCATATGAAAAACCAAAATTTTGGGAAAGGTACAACAGATCCCATCTTCAAAGAGGAGAATGGGAGATCTCTAACCTGTGCCCAGCATGTTGGAAAAACAACCCCGGAGGAGCATTAGAAGATTTTAACCCACTTTCTTTCTGTTGACCAACCTGCAATGTGAAAAGAAACAAATTTGTAAATGTCCATAGATGGGTTGAACCAAATTAACATAGATTTTATGGGGTATGTACGAGCATAAAGTACAATATCTGATGCATTGCTGGCCTTAAAATTTACACCTTCAATATAGTGGACAAATCACTGATTATTTTCTTTACGACAAAGTTTCAACATCAAGATCTCAGATAGCAGTTGTTACCACAGCAAAGGGGCAGAAAAAAATTAATATAAAATAGGAGATTTCCTACCTTCTCATAATCCCAGATGTTCAACAAACCATCTTCAGCTGAGGTCCCAAATACAGAGCACTTTTCTGGAGACCACTGAAATTTGTATAATTGGTTAGGTAGATATAATAATCATTTAAAAGAACAAAATCTCTACATAATGCATCACCCAGTAAGCAACAGAACAAGACAAATACAAATGTAGTACCTGGACACAAAGAACAGGAGCTGTATGACCTTCAAATTTGTGGACAGGGGATCTAACTCCATCAGAGGTAAGATTGCGGCGATCAAACATGCTGACTGTATGATCTGCAGACCTGAAATAATGACATTGCAGAAGAACTTATATCTTTGATGAATTTAAGTTAAAACAAAAGAATTAAAGTAACTAGGAAGAGTGACATATGAACTTTTATGACATGCATATTTGGAGGCACGATAGGCAAAGACCTACCCAGTTAAGATATAATTCTCATCATGAGAATTCCAATCTACACAGTGAAGATCTGCATTGTGTGCCTTCTCAACCTATTCATTAAACAAAGATCCTTTAGTTAGGAAATAACAATAAAAACTGAATTTATAGTTTCAACTTAAAAGTAGGTTCCAATAGGCATGTGCTGCTCTGTGCACTATCAGTTCAACATCTATTGCTAACTTACAAATGGACAATACATTTCTTATGGAAAGCAGTATGTGTTACCATTGAAAGAAGTTTTATAATATTATTAAAATTCAGGCAATCAAGTAAGAATCCGGCTAACCTTTACAACCGGATTGCTTCCAATCCGTGCATCCCATAGTATCAAACAAGAATCGTCTCCAACGCTACAAAACTGCTGTGAGCTTCACCAGCATAAGCAATATGTCAGATTTGAAATGCAGATCAAACAAACTTGAGAGTATAACATACTCAGGAAAGAACAAAATGAAGTACAATCTTGTAACCAGATATGTGATCAAGAAGAGGAGAACACAAAAAGGGGCCTTGTGGATGGCGACCAAAGCCACGTTAGAGCAAGTAATCAGATAAACAGATCTGATGAGCACACTATCCAATCAAGAATGAATGAGTGCACATTACCTTGATGGGCAAAACTGCACATCCTCAACAGTATCCTCATGACCATTGAAAACCCCACGTGGGCCAATAGAAGGATTATCAGCAGCTTTTACAATGGAACCAGAAGATCCTGTATATTGGTTTGCATCTGAGGCCAATGTTGAAACATGATCCTGAATGCTCCATAATACCACAGATTTGTCCTTCCCTGTAAGACATTTCATCATCGTACAACAATCCAAAGAAAGCTTGGCCGAGGGCACCAAAGAAAGGAAAAGACGATGAGACAGTATAGTAATATACAGATTAAAAATATCCAAACCTCCAGAGAGCACAAAAGGTTCAGCCAGACACATGGCAAGGGCAAATTCTGCATTATCTTGATGACCAGACAATACCTGGAAAAAAAAAATTTTATATCTCATGTTCTTCTCTTCAGAAAACACACAGAACGGTTGTAGAACTCCAAACTAAATCAGTCATCCACAAGTGGGGCCAATGGATACAACACATTAATCAGGAGAAATCTGAACTAGTTCTCACAAGACAAGTACCCTATATAAAAAAAACCAAGACAGGACCGAACACCATTGATATCAAGACAATCTCAGGCTGCACACAAACCAATTCAAATTTTTGGAAGTCAAGAATTGAGTACACATTATATAGGTCTCTTTCTGGAAAGGGCATGAATAGTCAAGTAATTTGTAACGAACTTATGCAGACTTACCAATTATACAACTTTGTAGCACATTGCTCTCACCACCTTAAAGACCTCCTGGCCTAAGGGGAATATTCACTTTGGGCATGAAACCTGAGCACAGGCTTTATAGAATACCATGGCTTTATTATCTTATATGATTTTATTTTTTTTAAGCTAGTTACATAGGATCAATATCTAGTATCCAAAACTAAAATAGATGTTTAACAATTTGAAGATATTGAAGAAGCAAAGACTATGCAGTCTAAAAGCAAGTAAGCTGAAAACTATTTCCTTTTGAGCAATTATAGCAATTCTTCTAATCAAATGCTCCAAGTATTTGCACCTACATGTACCTACTAAATATTTAACTATAAACCTCACCAACAAATTTCTAGGAGGCCAAAAAAACAATTTATCAGTAGACTATAAAGAAGGCATGTGCTTCATCATAGATCTAGTCATCCAGAGTAGTTTTCCTTACTCATTTAAACTTATGAGGGTTCAAATTTCAATGCACACTCAAAAGGATCCAGAATACAAGTTCAAGGTAAGAATAAAGGGAATCCTCTAGCAAAAACCTGTAAAAACCTTGGAATTTCCAAAATAATAATTTCCTGGGATCATCCATTATGGAAATTCTAGGTCATTTTACCCATGAGTTTTGACTTTGGATTGAGTGTGATTATATTGAGCTCATGCTGTAACTATATTTTACAAATGGTTTCATCCCACAACCAGGTTTCCATGTCAAACGTTTACAGAAATAATTTTTTTAATTTATAACTTATAAATTGATAAATGTGATCTTTCGCACTTAAAATCATAACACAGTTCTACTGCTTTTGTCACAATTAGATTTCTGCAAAAAAAATCCATAATCAGGAGAAAACTTGGCGCAAAAGAGCATACACACTATAATCTTTTAGTTTTCACAGCTCCCAACCAACCCACTTTTATGGAACTGTCAATCTCAAAAGATATGGTAAACAAGTAATGAATAATCAATTTAGACGATAAGATACTTCAAACAATAGCTAAGAATTGCAAGGACTGTTGTGATCAATTGAAATGAATTTAAAGAAAAACAAAATCAACCAGTAGCTCGTACAACAAAATCAATTTAAAGAGATAGAAAATTCCCACGAGAAAAAAAATAATAATAGACGGACACCATGATCATCTAAAAAAATGAAATTTGAGAAAACAAAGAAAAAAAGCACCAGATCTGGACGTGATTCGGCAGCTCCAAGGACTGCATGACGATTAGGTTGAGCCTCAACATCCCATATAAGAACCTGATTCAACAATATTCAACCACAATTTAATCTGAATATTTCAAACTACTGAAACCACAGATCTAGACAGATCATCATATGGAACATAAACCTTGATTTTGTCACTTACTTCAGGACAGTCAGTGTGCGTTGCCACTATATTTTTATTCTGAGGAAGCTCCCTGATTCTGTTCACCTACAGTATGATTGACAAACCAAAATAATAATAGCAACAGCAGCAACGTCACAATAATCTATAATATACAACAGAAATTATGTCAAGTAATCTGTAAACCTTTACGATCAAATATCAAATGCAAGATTATATTCGAAGAAACACTTGATTAATAAATAAACTCAATCAAATTTTGCAAGTATCCATGTACTGCAAGCTTCTAAACTCTGTTAGGCAGGCCAATTGACAGATCAAAGAACAAACAAGTTGCCACATGTCAGTATTAGCTTCATTTTTTATGTTTACTTGGTCTTTCGTGGGGAACACCCTTCACTGGGTAGTAGGAGTGCCCTAACAGGTCTCATATCTCCAACACCTTCTTCTACACTTCATTATAGTGCTTAGAACAATGATACATCTTGTGATAAGGGATAGTTGATGTTGAAGGAACAATTTGGTAAGGTCATAATTTCTTCTCGGTGGTAAGTGATTGTGCATTCTCCTTAGAATCAAATGTATTTACGCATGAAACATAATCAAAGGCAGTTCATCTAATTTTCCTTCAAAGTTCCTACTAATTTTAGTGTTATTTTTAGGAAAAGAAGTTAGAAATAGTGCTCTGCAATCAATTTCTATGTATTTACCTTTTCTTCTCTAATAAATTAAAGTGAGACATTGAAATTATTCCAAGAATAAACATTGAGCTAAGATTGAAGTGTTCCAAGGTTGCATTGAAAATTACACACTTATGAGCATCTAAGAAAGTTATAATTGACAATATATAACCTAAAGATTTTGCTCTTGCATGGTGGATAAAGTTGTGAGCTTTATAAAAACATAATGACGTCAGCCTCAAAGGTGGGTGAGTAGCTTGGGACTTCTAAGTAGTAGCACTTGTGCATTTAGAATGCATGGGATATGACCACGTGAAATTTTTAATTTGGTATACCCGAAAATTAAACCTTGACTGGATAAGATATTACTTATGGCCTAAGATCTTTGACATATTAGTAAATCAGACTATAATGTTATTAAGACCTAGGTGTCTTTGGACAGGCATACAGGTATGAAATTATTGAGTACGTATACTGACAAGGTGGAATCTACGACTCTTTCATAAGTTATGAATATCTCCTTAAACACATGTAGTACACTGGATAGATCTAAGCACCAACTAATTTAGTGTAGTTTAGTAGACTTGACAATTTTTTATATTTTTGTTTGGATCACAAATTAAATAATTTATAAGAAATATGTGATTTAAAGACAGATTGTAAATCATAGTAGAAAATTAAGCGATAATTAGAGGGGTAAATCCATAATTTTATACTCACTTCTACTTATGAGATATTCATGGTGATAGACTGTGGGTCTTGAAAATCGAAGGGCCTAATTTTTCTTAACTTTTTACTGGTCTACAACCCCCCTCAATAATTCAAGAATGCATTTTGAGTTTTAAGTGGACTGACTTAAATTAATAATTAACCCCAATAGATCAAATTGCCCCCGTCAGGATTTTGACCATTTCATTTCAATCATAAGAGTGCAATGATTCCCTAGCTAGCTTTATAACTTAAAGAATGTTTTGAAAATTTACCGGACTAGGGTTAGACATAGAGATTGGACAAGATAGGTAACTAGGGCAACAGGTTAAACGACACGCAGTGGCTATATAATAATTCACAATAGGTGATGTCTGCTCCCATCAAGGGGTGACCCAGTCCACGACACATTCGCACTCACAAGTGTGTTTTCTTCTAAATTTGTTAAAATCCTGTTGAGTTCCACTTCAATAGAGGCGTCCTCCGCCATGTGTAGCTGGCAAGCCAAAGGAAAAAGGAAAGAGAGAGGTTACCGAGTATTTGGGTAATCTCTCTTGTTGGTTTGAACAAAATCTTTATTATTGTTATCTTCAGCTGCTTATCGTGTTTCTCTAGATTCAAAACCAGCAAAGGTGACTTACAATACTGGATTTCATATACTACATCCTTTGTCATCGTCAAATCATGTGTCCAATGCCTAGATCCAGACTATCTAAGATAGTCAAATTGCAAGAAGAGGTAGAGAAGCCAATGTGAAGAACTTCTCCCAGATTTTCCATCTTAATACTCTATTTCACCCCGAAAAGATCCTTTCTTCCAGTATGAAACTCAACAAGCAAGAAGCGAAAGGACGGAAATTGAAGAGTTGAGAACATCAACTTGTAGACAAAGGAGATTGATTAATAAATTGAGCGTCGATATGATCCTCGTCTCTTTGAGAATTTTAATGTAGCAATCATGGATATAATCCATGTTTCATGAGCAAACCTTTTTTAATTCTCATCTGTAATAATGACAACATTCCTTTTATCTTGTTCTCTTCAGTTTGGGTACTCAAGGTTCCATATAAAGTGAAAACCTTCTTGATTAATGGAACTTGAAGATACAAAAAATGTACCTCCGTGATATATCTGTTGTGTAGGAGATAGAATCCAGATGCTAGAAACCCGTTTTCTTTTAGTGCATTTACTAGATAAATTATTCCAGGCAGTAGAAAATTGAGTTATACCAATTTGTATATAGGTTTTAGTTCGAGCCTTGGAGGTAGGCAAAGGATCAATAGATTCAGAAATGTCAATTAATGATTTTGGCTCAAAAAGAAGAATTTCCATTAACTTCCTACTAATCTTTTATGGATGTAGGATTGAGCTGGTATCTTGCCTCCTTGAGGTCCAAGGGGTCAGGACGTGTGTTCAGTATGGTTATAACTTTTTTCACATCTTCAAGCAATTAGGATTTTCAGATTGTTCGCTTAAAAGAAAACCTGAGCTCTTAGCATGTAATTCTCTTATACGCTCAATAGTTTCCAGTTTTCACTGAAAAGAAAAATTGGAGAAGTAGCAGAAAGGCAAACGCAGTTTGCTATTTATTTGGTATGCATCATTGATTTGACAGGGTTCCCATATTATGTTTATTTTGTTGAATGATTTTTTCATTTCTAATACAATTTTATTCAGCTTGAGGATGTCACCTATTACTATAAGAAATTCTTATTACAAAATTTACAACCTCAAATACACCTATTGAGGGCTCAAAAAAAGTTATATTTGTGCATAAAAAGGCTGTAATTTACAAACTCTAAAAATGTATAATAACCCTCAAATAAATAAATACAGAGCAGCACAGATTTATTTGAATGGAATGCATAGATGTGCGTATAAAGAGATAACCATGTAGCTCGTACCTCTCCAGGATGTATGATAGTTTTGTATTTCTTCACAAAAGGTGAGCGAGCATCTTCATTGAACTAGCAACCAAATAAATAACCAAAGTTAATTAACATGATATTAAAGACGCAAGTTAAAAATTGGTGGAAAAAGATAAAAATTTACATTTGCTACATGATTTGCTGCTGCAACTCGGGGCTTCACAATATCGCAATTTGCTATAATCAAAGTGTTTGGCACTGTCTGGTCCGTCTGATGAACAGAATAGGTAGCCAAGAAATGCAATCAGCTAACTAGTTGAATTAGAAGGTATACACTATACTATTTGAAAGTTTGAAAGGGGGTAGCAATTCCACAACATTGAAGCTTTTAAAAAATCAAGAACGTTAATTTTAAAATCTGTAGGCAATAACTACAATGAAGGAAACTCGAAAGATCACGTTCAAAGGCATAGCATTTGCACCGGGACGAAGAATTAGAGGTACTGGTAAATCAGGCAAATACAAAAAATGAAATTCCATTATCTTGTATCGCCCATTTGATATTTAAAAAATTGAAATTCAATTTTACATCTCCTTTGTTCGGAAACTAAAAAAGAAAAGGAAAAACAGAACAGAGTTACAAGTTTCGATCTGGTGGAGATAAAAAGGAGATGGATGCAAAACGTAAAACTTCTCAATGAGTATGCTTTTATAAAACAGCATTGATCTTTAAGATTGTAGATCTAGTGGCAGAAATTGAAAGTTTAAAAAAAACAAATACAGTCTCAACAAATATTTGGGGACCATTGATAAATGAATAATATCTCTAACAAAGTAAGTTTACCTGTTCCGAAAGATAAAGCCGTTGTTTGTTTTTGTAAGTTCCTGTCTCGAGAACAGGGCCCCACCTACACCAATGAAAAAACCAAAATAATATATTATCATACCATGTATCACATTGATTACAAAATACCAAAACAAACATAACAATCCATTAAACACATCAACACACGAGTCAAGGAATCTCACAACTCGTAACCATTATAGCGTTCCATAATTCGAAGTTTTAATTCACCTAGAAATTTTTCATCGCCTTATTTCATTTTCAATTTTAGAAACTCTGCCTGTACCATGCTCCAATACGAAGGCCGGATAAAGAAGGGTTGCTTTGGGTAGTCTAACAGCATACAGTTATTTTTTGTCAATTCGTTTATACACATTCATCTTCAAATTTGACAGACAACAGTACATAGAGCAGAAGTAAACATTTTATATAGCTGATCCCAAATGGGTAACGAACAAGACTTAGCACATGTTTGAGCCACATGCTGTAAAGACTCATTTCTTTTTTCTCAAACTCATTTTCAACTGCCCATTCTCGCAATAAAATAATTTTACACATAAACCCAAAACTTCTCCTTACTTTTTAAACACACATCCTCCAGCAAATAACTATTACAAAACTCATTTTCACAAAAAATAAGGCTCAAACATAGCCTTAGTTGAATTGTTTTGAGTTATTAAATTCCAGTGCATGGTCTACCTAGAAATAAAATCAGCAAAAAAAATTATATATTTTTAACTCAGTCCCTGTGAGTGTATTTGACCAAACACGCAATTCCACTCCCACACAAACAGGGACATAAATACATATATGGGCTCGAGATGTGAATAACAGGTGGTTATGGTGATATAATTGTAAATAAATCAATCAGGAACTTCCATTTAACGAATTTAAAACCCTAAGATCGAGAAAGTCAAAAGGTTAAAATTCAAACAGAAACACACGGATGGGCACACAATTCAAACAAAAGCCTTTATAAAACCCTAAAAAAGATTCATATACAAGACTTGCATAATTCAGTAAAAGAAATTTTCGTTATAAAATTCGAAAGACCCTAAAACTGAGAGCAACAGCATCAGTTAAACCCGAAACAGATATATTTACAAATCTTAAACACAAACAATATTTATTTACTCAGGAACATAAAACATTCTACAGTAAAATTACAGCATTCAGGGTTTCGAAAATAAAATCCTTACCAAACCCTAAGAAAACCAAAAATAAAAGAAAATGTATTCGTTGTACCGGCAAGAGAGAGATGGCCACAGTAGATTATGATGAGCAAACCAGTCATACAGCACGGGGACCAACAGCTTCCACTGAGCGTAATTCTCGTCCGCGGCCGAGTTTTTATTCCCGCCGATCTCACCTCTCATTTTTGCAGCTGGTCCGCCGCCACTAGCCTCTTTCTCCTTCTCTGCCTTGGCCTTAGTCGATCCCTTTGGCCTACCCCGCTTCCTCGGCTCACTTGGTGGCGTCGCCTCCATTTTGATTTTTCTCCGTTTTTCTTTCTTTCAATTCCAGTAGTGAAGAGTGAAGTAAAGACGAGAGTGAAGGGACTTGTACACGTGCATATTTGAATTAAAATTAGATTCTTAGCCCTGTTAGATTAAAATCAAATTCTGGTTTAAAACCCCTTTTATCAAAAATTCATTTTCAACAACATATTTTTTCAATAAAATAATATTAAACATAAATCTAAAAGATTCTTAACTTTTAATCACACATTCTTTAAAAATCACTATTCAAAAATATATTTTTTCTCTTAAAATGGGATAGGGCTAAATTTTAATTTATCCCTAGTTTGATATTCATTTTTCAATAAAATAATATTATACTCGAACCAAAAATTTTTCTTATTTTTTAACCACACATTCTCCATTAATCTATTATTTCAAAATTCATTCTAACCCCCAAAAATGGGAATCAAACATGCCCCTTAAGTCAAAATCAATAATTACTTTTGATCATAGATTTTATATGATTCATAATTTTTCAACAACACATTTCATTAATTTTTATCAGAATCTACTAAAAATTTAATTTTAAATCTCATAAGCTCAGTATATTTTGATAAAAGTTGATGAAATGTAAGTTAAAATATTTATAAAAGTTGTAGATCCAATTAAAATGAGTAATTGAAAATGAGTTACATAAAAAATGAATTTTAAGAGACGGGAACCAAACAGAACTTAATGTCATGTTCTTTTAAACAATGCACCACTAGACCAACATGGTATCACCTATTTGATATAGCTTTATTCGTTCGAGGGTTTTTTCTCTTAGAAATTTTTTTAAAAAGCACTAATTGGAAAGAATTAATATAAATGGACAAGTTCAATGACAACATTTTGTAACACGGTTTTAAAAAAGTTGAGCTGACAAGGTAAAAAGAGGGACCTGAGTTAACAGTGGAAAAAGAGGGAAAGAAAGGAGGGAAAATTACACGACAATGTTATACAGCCCGATTCATTTAGCCTAGCATTCATTTGAAGAATAATTGAAGCCCCCAAATTGAAAATGGTCTCTTCTCAAATTCCTGATCGTCGACAATCCAACCATCTCGTTGAGTTCCAACTAATCCACGTGAGACACAATATTGAAAACAGCCTATTACACGTCTCGAAGAAGATCCACTCGTCTTTCTCCAACTTCAACCAGACGATATAAAGCCTATTAAACGTATGCAATCATATAAGGAGTTCGACGATATTGTCACATTTGATACCACTTATTTGACTAATAAGTTCGACATGTCTTTCGCCCCATTAGTTGACGTGAATCATCACGGGCAATCAACATTGCTCGATTGTTGTTTTCTATTGAATGAAGACACAAGTACTTTTATTTCGTTGTTTAAGACATGACTTCAGTGCATGTAAGGTCAAGCTCCACAAGGGATGATTACGGGATTAAGATAAGGTCATGCAAAATACAATTCAAATAGTTTTTTTCAAATACGAGGCATAATGTTTGTTGAATATTTTAAAGAAGTTGCCAGATAAGTTTGGCTAACACGTAGATAAGGGTTCAATATTTGGGGTTGTACATGAATTGGTGTATGAAGAATTTGAAAACAGTTAGAGAGTAATGATTGATATGTATGGCTTGCAGGATAGTGGATGGTTGTCAAAATTGTATGCGAGCAGAGCTCGTTGGGTTTCGTGCTTTTTCAAAACAATACAAAGAAGTGAGAGTATGAATACATTTTTTGATGAGTATGTGCATTCCAAGACCTCTTTGGAGCAGTTTGTCGAATGGTATAAACGTGCACTAAAGAATAAGGTTGAGAAAGAGTTTCAGGCTGATTTCAAGTCGTTCTCCCCAAATGGTACATTGTGCAACATAGTTTGAAATGGAATAGTAGTTAGAGTCAGCTTATACCATTTCAAAATTGAAGGAGGTTCAGGAAGAGTTCACAAGAAAGGTTTATTGGGACATCATATCTACTTCTCACAGATGTTTGGGAACCCTGTATGAGGTACGGGAGGTTGTTACAAATGATGACCGTCAGAGGAAAAAAACATTATTGGACTCATTTGAGATAGAGAAATGTGAAATTGTTCGCAGCTGTCAGTTGTTCGAGTTACGTGGAATAATATATAGGCTTGCACTCCCAGTTCTGATCCGTAATTATGTCATATGACTATCGGATAGGTATATATTGCGCAGATGGAAGAGATATGTTAATAGAGCACACACGAGAGTTCTAGTAAACTATGATGGTTTAGTTACTACTTCTTCACAGTTGAGATGTGATGCTATGTGTTAAGCTTTTGCACAGGTGGCAGGCCTTGCTCCATATGATGAACGATGATCACATACGATAATAGATTGGATAAAAAATAAAGGTAGTCTACATATGAGCGCAAAGTCAAATCGTGGAATTAATGTCCGTTAGCATTAGGCTTCTCAGATACCTAATAATTATACTGATTCACAAAATACATCGAGCGGAGCACACTGGATCCAAAATTGGTACGCAGAAAGAGCGCACCAAAGAAACTTCGGAGGAAAAGCCCCTTGGAGTCAACTTTAAAGAAATCAAAGGTATGTTTAGAGGTTTGCCTATACTGCGTATCGAATTTGAAGTAAATTTAGTCTGATTAATTTTGATGCATATACAAACTGATTGGACATCAACAATAGGGAAGAGATTGAAAGTAAGGCAGAGTAATATGCCAGATGGCACAATCAACATTCAGCTGGCTCAACAACAATACTCCACGTCGTCACCATTTTCCCTCTCACAATATTCCATCAATATACCATTCTCCAAAGGGTAATCAAGTTTTCTGTACTCTTAGTTTCTAGTAGTTTCTATTGTATACCTCAACGATATTTCCTCATGCACTCACTAAGTGAATGTAAATTGATTTTGGATTAGTTCCCAACTTTTGATGGTTTCTTATGGCAATGATGCACAGATGGAGGAGATATGTTAATAGAGCACACACAAGAGTTCTAGTAAACTATGATTGTTTAGTTACTATTTCTTCACAGTTGAGATGTGGCGCTATGTGTCCAGCTTTTGCACAGGTGGCAGACATTGCTCTATATGATGAACAATTATCACATACGATAATAGATTGGATAAAAAATGAAGGTAGTCTACTTATGAGCTCAAAGTCAAATCGTGGAATCAATGTCCGTTAGCATCAGGCTTCTCAGATACCTAATAATTTTACTGATTCACAAAATACATCGAGCAGGAGCACACTAGATCCAAAATTGGTACGCAGAAAGAGCGCACCAAAGAAACTTCGGAGGAAAAGCCCCTTAGAGTCAACTTCAAATAAATCAAAGGTATGTTTAGAGGTTTGCCTATACTGCGTATCGAATTTGAAGTAAATTTAGTCTGATTAATTTTGATGCATATACAAAATGATTCGACGTCAACAATAGGGAAGAAATCGAAAGTAAGGCAGAGTAATATGCCAGATGGCACAATCAACATTCAGCCGGCTCAACAACAATACTCCACGTCATCACCATTTCCCCTCTCACAATATTCCATCAATATACCATTTTCCAAAGGGTAATCAAGTTTTCTATACTCTTAGTTTCTAGTAGATTCTATTGTATACCTCAACAATTTTTCCTCATGCATTCACTTAGTGAATGTAAACTGATTTTGGATTAGTTCCCATCTTTTGATGGTTTCTTATGGCAATGATGCATAGGTGATATGGGGCTTTTCACAGGTTATCAATCATTTGGCCTTCAATCACAAAAAGTTTGGCAAGACATGGCTCAATGTTATGTCAACATTATTAGCCATCTCTAGTTGTACATTCATGATTTCTATTAATAGTTCATCGCTATATGGCTCAACATTATGTAAATTGATTTTTTGCAGTCACTATAAGATTTTGGAGAAGAGATAAATATTGTTTGTGATGAAAATCAGTTTCATACCACAATAGTTACATAACATGTGTCTATTTTAATTTTTTGTATCAAGAATTTTAAAAAGAGTACATAAAGAGACAAATTTTAGCTTATAAGCATATATAGATGCACTATCAAATCTAAAATTCAATTTAACATGTAATCAAGAGTATTAAGTTGATCAAATTGATGTAGCAAGCAGCTGATCAAAATATATACAAAATGTTGAACATGTACAATGTGTCATTGCCATCAATTGAAAATGTGAAGGTTCGAAATACAAAACGATGAAAATTCTATGTACAACAAAAGGGTCAAAGTTCCATTTACAAACATTGGCTCGAGTTAAAGTAGTCTTATATATATATACAAAAGTTTATCAAATAACTAAGGTACTTTCAACAATATTTTTTTTATCAATATCTACTAATCAAGCTAGCCGCTTCCCTTTTGAATTCACTACCTCGCTTATTTTCTCCATTCAAATCGTCAGGTCTACCGAAATCTTGAGCCCTTCTTGGTCAGTAAGCTGAACTCGAGCTTCAAATATGCGAGACATTTCATCAACTATTATGTTCTTCGCAGGGTTAACTATGGTAGCGCTAACGCTACTAGATGCATCACTTGATTTTTCTTTTACAACCCAATCACAAAAACCACAATTGTTACTGTAGCAAACAAATAATTTTCTTTTATTTGCTTTCTCTTTCTTAATGATGAAACATTTCTCAAATCCACGTTTACATGACGGCATGGGCATTTCCTTGGGCAGTCGTTGAAGAAGTGGGTCTTAACTTTACTACTATGACAAATTCTGAAGTTCATTCCGACCATTTTACACTACAAACAAAAAGAGATTGAAGCATAACGAACACATATTGAACAACATTTATATTGAATAAAAAGAAAGTCAAACAACCAAGGTACAACCAACACACGGCAAAATAAAAAACAAATTGCACGAACTTTGCTAAAACATTTGTGAAGCAACATCAAAACCATTTAAAATGTTCGATAATATCATTAAAACCAACACCAAGCAAACATGATTTAATTAACACGCACGCTATTTGAAAAAAATTTGACTTACACCGCTGGTAGAAATATACAGTTTTCATATTGTTAATTTGAAAAAATTACACCACCGTTGGTGACCTCCCACTCTACCTGAGCACAGTAAATAAAATATGTTAGATGTAAAGACGAGTTCAGTGTTGATTTTGCTGAACATCGGAAGTGAAAAACAGGATGACAGCTTCGGGAAATAAAGTCCTTTACAAATGAATGTCGTGCTCACTAGATACCACGGTAGAGAAAAATATTTGGTGAATGTTTGCTAACTCTGGTGGCTGCCGGAGATGGTAAGTCGTATGACAGCGAACCTTTTGATTGAAGGGCGGAGGGTTTCGACTTTGGGGGTTTTCAATTTAAGGGGGAATATGAAAACGAAATTGGATTGTTTTCAAAATCTTCTTTTTGTCTTTCCTTGTTTTTTCTTTTTATATTAAACCTTCCACATGAGCTTGGCCATACCTTGTTACTAACTCCCTAGCCGAGTAGTGGGATTGAATTGGGAAGGACAATATAAAGAGCGATATTATCAAGCATCTGTTTCGTTATTTAGCCCTTGTTTGAGCTTCATTTTTCTAGAAGCACATTTTTTCAAAAATCATTTTTAACCATACATTCTCCAATAAAATAATTTTACACGTAAATTAAAAAAATCTTACTTTTTAACTACACATTCTCCAGAAAATCAATATTCAAAAACACATTTTCCCCCAAAATGGGACTCAAACAAGGGCTTAATAAAGTTAATATTTATTCGATTGTATTATATATATACATAATGGTTTACATAACGATTTAAATATATATAATGAGATAGATATGATTTGATTAGAATTTTTTCAACAATATAAAAAAATCCAGTACTCTCTTTTTGACACCTTAACTGTATGTAAATCATTATATAAATCATTGTGTAAATCATAATGCTATTTGTATATAGTGGAGTTACATAATAGTTTACAAACGAATGAGATATCAAAAAGATATTGATGAAAAAATTTATTTGCTTGAAGAAATTTTGGTCCAATCATATCTCATCCTGTTGTGTGTTCTGGATCGCAAGATAATGATGAAAATGAAATAAATAAGAAGAAAATAAACATCAAAATTTACGTGGAAACCCAATACAAGATAAAAAACCACGGACAGAAGAGGAATAATCCACTATAATCAAAGCAATTGTGTTTACAATATCAAGATCTCAATGTTCTCAATTAAAATCTAAGCTCTCTAACTCTCAAGATGTTGTTAAATCTCTATATGTGAAGATCTAATGTGGAATATATATAAATCTCTTTTGGAGTTTTAGATGAAGAAGAAGAAGAAGACATAAATCTGGAAAAAAGGGAATTAAAAATACCAAAAAACCAAACAGGGGCACCGACACCGTGGCGTCCCATGCCTCGTTTTCTTCTCTTTTTTTTTCGCTTCTAGTTATTTTCTCTATCTCAAAGTCTTTTCCCAAATCAGACTCTCAATCCTTGATGAAATTTGATCTTCATTAATTATGACTCTCAAAACCCAAGCTCCTTAGACTTCTTCTATTCAATCAAATACCAAATTACATGAAATTTGGATCACATCACAACAAATCTCCACGTTGAAACAAATTTCTTCACAAGGAATTCAAGACACATCTCTAAGTAAACACCATAAATCATATTCCAAACAAGCCCTAATAGGTTAAATCAATAACAATGCTCAAACTTAGCAATGTGAAGCGGTTTTGTCATCATCTCAACATGATTATCCTGGTATCAACCTTGTTCACTACAATATCACCACGAGTAATCACATCATGCACAAAATGACACTTTACATCAATGTGCTTAGTCCTCTCGTAAAACATCTGATCCTTAGTCAAGAAAATTGTACTCTAACTATCAAAGAATACTGTAGACATTTGCAAGTCTTTACTGATTTCACCAATCAATCATCGCAGTCACATGGCCTCCTTACATGCCTTTGTAATAATCATGTATTCTACTTTTGTTGTACACAAAGCTATTGTATTTTGCAAAGTAACTTTCCAGCTGATAGCACAACCTTCAAAGGTATACACATAACTTGTAAGTGATCTCCTTTTATCAAGATCCCCTGCATAATCTGAACCCACATACCCAATGACTCCATCTGAATTTGTAGAAAAATGCAAACAAGCATTAAAAGAGCCTCTCAAATATTTGAATATCCACTGTACTACTTTCCAATGTTCCTTGTCAAGATTTGTCATGTATCTGCTAACTGCATGTGCCAAATCAAGCATTGTACAAACCATGATATACATAAGCAAACCAACTACACTAGAATAAGGAACTCGAGACATCTAGTCAATGTTTTCATCTGACTGAGGATACAAGCTAGATGATAATTTGAAGTGGGCAGCTAATGGAGTACTGACAGCATTTGCATTCACCATATTGAATCTTTTAAGCACCTTCTCAGTGTATCCCTTCTGACTTAAATACAATTTGCCAATCTTTCTATCCCTCAAGATT
>CAIGRP010045154.1:0-11054 GCA_903798385.1 Fraxinus cuspidata
TATTGTTAATTTAAAATTATTAGCAAGTAACAAATAGATACTCGTGTTTAAAAGATTTCAACAAGAAAAATTAATAACAAGTATAAAACTAAATTTATATTATATAAATGAAGAATTTAATCAACGTGCGTATCTGTACTTTTTAGGAATCTAAAATTTTCTTATGTTTCAGGGGACATTTATAGTTGAAAAACTTATAATTTGTTTTGAGTTGAAATAACAATATTCCTATTATTCTCTCAGAAGCATGTGATTTTTCATATTTTGGGTTTTACGCGTAAGTCCTAGTGTTATTATTTTTCATCATTTAATGTTTCTTCCATGAGATTGTTTGTCTGAACATCAATCTGTGTAACTCGTGTAAATATTGAAGAAGACATTCAAGAAGAAGTTAGCACAATCAGGAACTCAAAAAATAGAATCACACAATCTATTTAACCGCCTACTGGTTGTTGAGACTGGATCAAACCTATGGACTGGTTTCCTTGAGTAATAGTTTATTTCGTAATATCATGATGGATGTAAATTTTGTTTACAATATTTGTAATTCTCATGTCTAAGCTAATCATAGTATTAAATTTCGGTAAAAATGTTAATGCTTGATTATGTGACTTTCTATCCTGCATAATAAAATCCTCATTTGTTGCTGCTTAAAGTATATAAGAGTTATTTATTGTTTTCTCTGCTTATCAGCATATGAACTCAAATCATTACCAATGCACTACATTGATTTTTTTTTTTTTTTTATATTCTGTTTGCAGCGTGTTTTATACGTGGACATTGATATTCATCATGGTGACGGTGTCGAGGAAGCATTTTATACTACAGACAGGGTGATGACTGTATCTTTTCATAAATTTGGAGATTATTTTCCTGGTACAGGGGATATACGAGATACTGGATATGGAAATGGGAAATATTACTCCCTTAATGTTCCACTAGATGATGGAATCGATGACGAAAGCTATCAGTCTTTGTTTAAGCCAATAATGGGCAAAGTGATGGAAGTTTTTAAGCCTGGTGCTGTAGTTTTACAATGTGGGGCAGACTCTTTGTCTGGAGACCGATTGGGCTGCTTTAATTTGTCAATTAAAGGTCATGCAGAGTGTGTCAAATATATGAGATCTTTTAATGTGCCACTACTCTTGCTTGGTGGAGGTGGCTACACAATTCGGAATGTTGCTCGCTGCTGGTGTTATGAGGTAAGAGGCGTATTCTTGGTGATTGCAACTTGCAACTGCTATACTCTTCTATCTTAAAAGTTCTATTTCTTTTTTATTTTAGTTACTGAATAGATGTTTTTGACGTGCTCCAATTTTCAAGACATTAATATTGTTGTGCAAGTGTGAGATGCTTCATACATCTCTAAACGTTTTCTGGGACTAAGGCGTCTTATTACTGGGATATCTTTTGATGTCAAAGTTTATAAAACTTGGACCTACCATTCCAAAGACGCGTTGAATAATAAATTTAATTGTTTCATTCACACACGGATAAAGGAATACAATATGGTGTTACAATATATAGTTGTTTATTCATTAGATGTGGCACAATTTTAACTTGCCCATGTGTGAAGGTCATGTTTTCTGTAGGCCCGCGCTTACTCAGTTAGGTCATACCCATGCATACTGAAGTTCACATGTACCAAACTCCCACTCCACTATAGTCTTAAGTTCACAGATTAGGCATGCATTCCCACTTGGTTGATTTCTAAGAGACCTGATCTTGGAGACGTACATTTTTTATGTTTTACTTCTATTGATGTTGGGGTTGTGGATACTTGACACCTGAAGATTTATAATAGCTTCTATTCGCCTTGTCATTCTGAATAGAGACTTGAAATTACGTGCCACAATCAATGGACCTTTTGATAACTCTTGGAATATTCTTTAAAATTTATTTAATTATTTTTTTTATTGGCCATGAAACTTAATTAACTGTTAAATAAAGTTAGTTAATTAATTTTTTTCCCACCTGCTGACACTTGTATCACATTCTAGAGGACAGAAGCTATAGTCAGTCAATCTCATTTGCTCTTTTGCTGACATCTTCGAACCTCTGACATGGTACATGGGTATAAGAAAGTCATGAGTATCATGACTAGATTAGAAATAATGTCTATGATGCAACTAAAATAGGACAGCAAATGATTATTCTTATCTTTCATTTACCTTCATTATAAATTTTGATATCTCCATAGGCATATTAGAAATGTTTTAAATTATTTTTATACTATGAGAAAATGCATTTTGAAATTATATTGTTGTTTGACCTCGTGGAACAAGTTTCCAAACAGTCTGACTAGAGCTTGTAAAGCATTCTGCAGGTGTCTGGAAACTTTCTAGAGTACATGATGGGTTCATTATAATACTGTACGTGTCAGCATAAAATGACAACACTTAATAGTTTCCAGTTAAAAAATTGATCGATCGTGAATTTCTATGTAAAATTCATCTGAATGAACATTTCCAACTTCTACGAAAACCAACTCCTTTCGTTGCTGTTGTTAAAAGAAAGTAAAGTGAAGAAGGAAAACAGATTTGATATTTCTGTTACCACAAAATGGTCATTTGTGACCATTTCTTGAACTCAAAACAAAGGGATTGTATGGCTGATTTGGATTTTGGGTAGTAACAACAAAACTTTTGACAGAAAAAGAGGAAGCAGTAGCTGACCTATGGGATAATGGGAAATTTGTGGTGTCTTCATGGGTTTCTACAGATGCAAGGATTTTTCTCTCCTTAGTCATTTCAGGCTGGAAGGTGTTGCGTTCTTGATTTTCTTTCTATGCTTTTGTTGTTAGAGGATACCTTGTCCTCAACAATACCAGGATGACGGCAGAAATATATGAGGAGATGGACCAAGCCGATATTTCTACTTTCTTTCTTGTGATTGGGATCTTTGTTGAAAGGAAAGTTGTCACAATTGAACAATGGAGTAGAGTGGGTCTCTAATAAATGTAAATTTGTATTTTTAATTATAAACGAATAATTGTTATCCAGCAAAAGAAAAAAGAAAACTATCCATAACTTATTTAATCCTCTCGATATTTTCTGGGAACTAGAACCTAGCTTCATCTGTGTCATTTTATCAATTTATTTTCTGTTATGTGATTCTGGTCTCTTTTAATTTTGCTAAACTTTTTATTTATCTAACAGACAGGCGTGGCACTTGGGATTGAACTCGATGATAAGATGCCACAACATGAATATTACGAGTATTTTGGTCCAGATTATACTCTTCATGTTGCTGCTAGTAACATGGAGAATAAGAATTCTTCGCATTTGTTGGAAGACATCAGAGCCAAGCTCCTTGATTATCTTTCAAAGCTTCAACATGCACCGAGTGTGCAATTCCAGGAGCGACCACCGGACACTGATCTTCAAGAGGTTTGCTCTCATCAGGAAATGTACTTAAATTTTATCATCTAAAATCTTTCCGTTCTCCTTTTAGGATTTCTAGGTTTTGCTTGGATATCTGAGTATGTGTATATTTTAGTTCAAATTTCACATTTCAACAATCTGGACCTGCTTTCGATCTCCGTTCCATTTTTATCTTTTCCTGGATTAAAAAACAATTTCTTTTATACCACCATAAAATGTCAGAATTTGTTATATTTTTAGCTTCCATATATTGAATCTATTCAACTAGTTTTATGATTTTCATTCTTTATATCTTATCCATTAACTTTTCATTGTGATTAGTTTTCCTTCCTCTTGTTAGATTTTATTTTGTAACTGAATAGCAAATGTGCCACTGCTGAAATAACATAGGAATTAGCAAAATTTCTCTGTTAAAACATCCTTTAAATTTGAGGATCATTGAGACAGAGTTCCATAATATTTCCTATCAAAATATTAATGATACTAGGACCGATGCAAATTACTAGTCCTAATTTGTAGGAGTAATATAAAATGGTGTTTGTACCCAAAGGAATTATTAAAGTATGGCCGAATTCAATAATGAATTATGACGTGACTGTTGAGCAACGTGGAAAGAGGAGAATATCATAAAACATGGACATGACGATGCTGAGACTTCCAGCTTTGGCCATGGAGAAGCATAATTAACGTTGATAATAAGTCTTGGGCATGAGATTTCTCAGTCAAATTTGTCAGATTTATTAGCATCAGCCAGTTAGCTTATATGATCGGTTGATATTAGGAATGTTTAAGGGACCTATACCATTCAAACTTCTCTCCGAGTTTTCCTTTGCTGCTTCAATTATATAGAGCAGAAGATATAAGGTTATTTCTTGACAGTAAGTACTAGTTTTACGTGCATCTTAAGTGCATGCTTTGCAGCTTATTGTACAAGAGGTGAAGTCGTCGAACAAGAATTGCCTGCTTTTCACTCCTGAAGAAGATTTGGAATCTTAGTCTCTATCAGCCTTAATATGTATCTTTGTCAAAAGGAATTATTAACTGCCTCGCATATGGTGTCTGTGAGAACATATATAGATATGTGCTGTACTGAGAGTTATTCTGTACTTTTCCAGAATCTTGTTTCTTCTTACATTATTGTTTTTAACGCCATAATTCTTCTACTTAATCATTAATTATCATTTTGTTACATATTATGCTAGTCATGGGTTTCTCACTTCATGTTTCTCTGAATCCTATTGGGATGGGTGGGTAGCTATCTGTAGAAACAGATGTTTGGTACTCACATCCATGGCCAGTGCTTCGCTGAAATAGTGAAATATGATGAAAGATAACTCCCTACTTGTTACTGCTATATACTTGGTCCAAATTAGATGCATGGCGCACAAATAGCATGATGCTCCCTTCTAATGCATCAGGAAATGTAGTCAGCTCTAGCTATTAGATATCTTTATCAAAATATGATTTGGTAAAAAGAATGCTGGCAAACTGTTTTAGTTACATGCTTCTCATGCAGGCGGATGAAGATCAAGTTGGCGAAGATGAAAAATGGGACCCTGAATCTGACATGGATATTGATAATCAACCGTACTATTAGTTCATTCACTCTCTTATTATCTTCATCATTTTTTTTTTCAATTATAATATCTAATTGCATGTATGGTTTTTTGTGTTTCACATAGTAGACCTTTGCCTGGCAGAGTGAAGACAGAATTTCTTGAACCTGAAGCAAAAGACGTGGTATTTGTTACTCTTCCTTTTATTTTGAGTTTCTAATAAATAGTTAGTTTACCTCAAATTGCAAGAGTATTGTAGTGACCTTATATGTTTTCTGTTAGCAAATCATACACTTCTTTTCTCAAAGATAAAATGAAATTTCCATTCTCTCACCTGTTTGCTTCAACTTCAATTTCCGCGTCCATGTTTTTCTGATTTTACTTATCATCTACAGAAATTGTTGCTTGGAATTTGCACAAGGCCTTCATTGACTTCATTATGTTAATAGGAATAAGTTTCATGATATACTTAGCATATAGGGGATCATGTTGACCTAATGATTGATTAATTTTAGATGTTAAATCACGATTATCTATAAAGATTTGAAGAGGATGTATTGCGAATTATTAGAGTAGGTTAGATAAGATGGGATTCTATATGACTGAAATATGACTACCAAGTTAAAAGGCGAATTCTATGAAGCAATAAGACTGGCTCTGCGTTATGGTACCGAGTGTTGGGCCATTACTTTGATATTTTTAGGAGTAATGATATTTATCATCATGATGATGGAACATCGGTGACGTAGTAACTCATTATCCCTCTGGTCCAATTTCATTACCACATATACTGTCACATCACCGATGTTTTATCATCATAATGATAAATAGTTTTATTCTTTTAGAAGTCAATTGTCATGAAGTTCAAACTTCAAAAATTTATACTATTTTGGTTTCATAAAAAGAAAAAAATTAGTATCTTAAAATCGAAATTAAAAGTTCATCCAAAAAAAAATGTCGTCCCTTCCATGTGTTGCAAGATGCTTAATGGCACCCAGAATTATTTTTTAACAATTGATTTTTCTGCTATTGTTGTTATGGTCATAGGAAACAAAAAATTGAATCCTTGAGATTTGAACGCTTACCTGTCCTTGAAACGGGAAATTTCACTTTGTGATTTCTATTTTGTTGTTTTCAGGGTGACAACATGAAAGAAGATGACCATAACAGAGAAGCAGAAAGCAGACATTCTCAAGGACCTCTCGCTTAAAGGTGTAGCTTTATGTGTGATTTTGCAATTCTCTCTCAGGGCGACAACATGAAAGAATATGAACATAACAAAGAAGCAGAACGCAGGCGTTTCCAGGGACCTCTTGCCTAAAGGTGTAGCTTTATGTGCGACTTTGCAAGTCTTTCACCCCCTTAGCATTTCGTCAGTGTAAAATTTCAGTTTCAGTAAGTTTGCGTCGAGTTGGAAAACTGAATTTGGATTGCAAACCCTATGAAGATAATTTTTATGTTATGTGTTATCAAGCCTGTTGGTGAGGCCAAAATGTTGTATGGATGAATTTATTTGAATTTTAGCAAATTTCGAATTATCTCACTCTTTTTCGTCCACTTCACCTCTGTTTTTCCAATTATTTCACTTTTAACATGAAATGTATACAAGGTGGTTTTATTTATTTATTTCTTTATGGAAGTGATGTTAGTACAATTACAATTTTTAAACATTTTGTGAAACAATGTTTTTTTAATTCAGTAGGTGAAAATAAAACCAAAAACAGAAGTAGGCCATTGAGTATTTTTGATAAATCCGGGACATTAAATAGAAAATAAGTGAAAATATCCTGATAGCCGAAAGAAATCACCTAACAGGTTAATAGTAATTGTCAGAATTATTAATTGCAAAAAAGTGAGTTTTGGGGTCAAATTGTAATATTTTGTTCTTTAGGGACTTAAGTGTAAACTGAAAAGTTATGCTCGACTGATTTAATTGTGAAATTCGCTTGGCACGGTTTCTACTTTCGTATCTTCTTTTCTTGAGGGTAATCTTAAGCTTGCTTTTCTGAAAATTTTATAAAAAAATTTCTAGTTAGATAAAATATTTTTAGAAAATTATTCAATCTTTTAAAAATAACTTTTTAATTTTAAAAATTACTTTTGACTTTTTAAGAGTTCTGCCAAACAGGCTCCATATGTCGTGCTTATGCAATTAGTGAGACTCATGATCAATTGCTAGAAAATTGGTTAGGACCTCATTTAGAGTAATTTGGGAATAGATTGTAAGTTTTAAAAGTTCAACAATGTTCAATTTTATTTATTTATTTTTATTACTTTCGGCAATTTCATGATGTTATTAGTGTCAATTAAACATACACTGGCTATATCTCCTAAATTTCTAGACATTTTTTGTGTAAGAAGGTAAAATTATCATTTTGATTAGATAGGGTTCGAGTTGGCCTTCCGAGTATGGCACGACTAGCCAATTTACACCATTTTTTATTATAAATGAGGATAGGAGCATGATTGTCATATCTACAAAATTGCACTATCTTTAAAAAAAAAAAAACTAAGGATGTGTTTGATTGCGTTTCCTTATTCATTTTCTGGTTGATAACAAAACCTTGAAAAAGAAGAGAAATTTCCCCGGAAACCTTGTATATTTTAGCAGCCATGTGCCATGTATTCAAGAAATTTTGTTTTCTGCTGAATGCGCGTGTTATTCGGAGGCTTTTGACACATTATGGTTTTTTTTTTAATCAGTAATTTGAGAAGCCTAAATGGAATCTATGTACCAAAAGTAGCTATTTCTCGGGTTGGTTTTAAGAGAGAGACTGTGGAATGCAAGGAATCAAGAATTGGAAGGTAACTGATCCCAGTGCCTTTCAATGTGACAATCACAATGGAAGGCCAAATTTTGAGTGTAACAACTTGCTTTTACTTATGCACGAGGTTGATAGGGAAGACCCAAGATTTCTAAAGGCAGTGGATGCATGGTTTGTTCAGGTACATTTTTGCACTTCTCCTCTGTTAACATATCCTCTTTGCATTTTCTTTTGTCTACAATGTTTATACATAGTTAAAGACATTTTTTTTCTTTGATTCCTGAATATTTGAACGCTACGCCTGAGGCTGGTGAGAAAATATTAAGCATTCCCAACTTCTTAACTAGGTGAGCAGATACAACATTTTCACAATGTTTTTCAGCGTTTGTTTGGTATCCAGACGAGGTGTGGTGATTTCTCCATTCGTAATCTTTTCTTTGATAAAATGTCTATTGATTTCAACATGTTTGGTTTTATCATGATGAATTGGTTTGTAGGTAATGTTCACTACATTCTCATTTGGTTTTTAGGCTCCAATCTTAATTCTCTAATTATAATCCAATAGCACCTTACATATTCGTTCATCCATTTCCAAAACAGTGTCAGCACTAGAGCGAGCCACTACTGGTTTTTTCTTGCTTCTCCACTTGGCTAGGTTACCTCCAACAAATGTGCAATATCCGGATGTTGACCTTTCATATGTAATAGATCTTAGCCTATTCCACTTCTCTGTATGCTTCAACTGAGGTGACCATTCTTTGATAATAGTGGCCTTCAAGAATACAAGTATACTAATGACTGCTTCCATGTGACACTCCAAAGGCGAGGCTGTGATTAGTTTATATTAAGCCCCGTGTAAGATATGTGGATCGACTTCCTAACTTGTCCCAGATTTCTTTATCTAGGGAAGTTCCTTCGATAATGGCCACTAGTTTGTGATTAGGTTCAATGTGAATCCTTGTGTTTGCAATCCAACATTCCCGTCCATCGAGTTCTTGTATCAAACTTGGGTCTTCCATGACCATGAACATGAACAAATGCCAGATAATTAAACATAGACTTAATGTGGTAGTGAGGTGAAAATTCAGCATGAGAAATGGGCCTTTCAGGTGTTGGTGGGAGTTTCGACCAAAAACACTTTGGAGCGTCTAGAAAAACAGCAACGCTTGAGCTACGTCCGACAAGTGTGTTTTTGACCCATTTCGCACACTTCACACTTAACATAGATATGAACAAACAAATTTTCTTTTCTCATCTTCAATTGTCCAAAGTAGCATTAGCTTGTACATTCCATTTTACTTGATGTAAGATAGTAAATCCCCACCTTTTTAGCATTGCCAATTGTCTTTGTAGACCATGAAAAATACAACATTGTAGGATAACAAGTTCTAAAACAGTTTTAAGTATTTAGTGATCTTGTAGAATGACAAGATTACAAGAAATGTAGGACAGAGTATAAGTTCAATACGAAGTTAAGGGAATTTGAACCTTTCCCATTAATGGGAATAAACAACATGTTCAATACGTTAAACAATTGTTTCCTGAACATTGACTACTTTAGAGAATAAATGTGAAACTTCAGACATGGGGTCAAATGCCCTTGAATCAATCAAATGCTGTTGTATATGTAGCTTATAGAGAGTGGAATACAAGTTTATTGAATCAAAATGGCCGATGTCGGAATGGAGTGAAGGGAACGGAGGGCACCGAACGTTGGGCTAGGGTTAGTATAAATATTAATGATATTATTCATATCGAATAAAATCTCCGCTTCGCTCCTTGTGGATGTAGGCAGATCGCGAACCACGTTAAATACTTGTGTTGATTTCTCTATTCTTTTGCGCTTAAAACCCAACAAATGCTCTCGATTTTTCTTTCATGAAAGGCATGTTTGAGGCTAAATTAGAACTATCTGCTTGTTCTGAGTATTCACTGGCAGCAACTTGACAAACCTATATCACAAATGAATTATTGCCTCTATCACCAAAATTTGGTTATCCAAGTAACTTTTAGCAGTTTGTCTTTTGAACAATCATCGACCCATTTATTGTCTTTAATTCCATTTCTCTTACCACTCACTTCGTTGATTTTGTCATGCAAAACAATACAAGAATGAACATTTAACTAGAGAATAGGTTAGGATCAAATTTGGGTGAAGGCAGTCCAATTCTCTGGGAAGAGAGAGAATGCAACAAGAGGGTGACTAGTCACCTGTTGGTTTTTTTGTCTTGAACAACTTTCATGACTGAATTTTTAGGTGTAGGTGGGTAGCTAATCCCAACACGACATATTTCTTGGTATTCTTACTCCTTGTTCAATAATGTTAAATCAATTTTGTTTCATCTGAGGCTTCCTGATGCAGAACAAGTGAGAGAAACAGATGAAGAGAGACAAGTAGAGATTATGATATTCGAACTCGAGTATGGGTATCGAGTATGTATCTAAGTAACGGATATTTTATTTTCTAAAATGTAAGATACGGTGACATGGTTAAAAAAGAATTCAAATTTCAAATACAGGTACGTGAGTATGTCTTTCAAATTTCAATTTTTTTACTAATACAAGATGTCATTTTAAATAGAGCAAAATCAATTATTTACAAAAAATGATTTATTTTATAATTAAAAATATTTAAGGGGTTAAGAACAATAAAATAGAATTTTGAGCTTTAATTTTCAATTATGAGAAGTTAATTACTAAATGTTATATAAAATAAAAAAATGAGGGACTTGATCGCAATCCGTCCATTTTCATTGGGCAATTAGAACATAACGTCTCCATCTTTCATTGTTATTGTGGAAAACGTCTATATCTTTCTTTTTTTTTTGACATTTTCACACATATTTCCACATTTCATTGCTCAAAAGGTCATTTTCACTTAATTTTTCAATTAAAAATTATGAAATGATGAATATACACATCTTTTTAAATAAAAGAAAAAGAAAAAGAAAAAAAATAATTACAACCACAGTCCCAAATTTTTTTAAAATACACAAATAAAGTCAAAAAAAATTGCGATTTTTAAAAAAATTTGGAAATGTGGTTGCAATTAGTCTTTTTTTTCTTTTTCTTTTTGTTTTATTTTTAAAAAATGGGTATATTCATTATTTCATACAAAAGAGAAGGCGGAATCGGGGAAGAAAAAAAAAGAGAGGGAAAGAGAAAAAACAAAGAAGAAGACCTAGGTGAAAAACCTAGCGTCGTGGCCTTAATCGATGGACCCCACCATTGTGGCTCTTCATTGTCACCTCATTTGGACCATTAGTCTCTGAATTGGGTCCGGGTGTCAAGGACCTCAGTTTTACTTAAGTCTCTTGACGCACATATTGTAAATATTTAAATTCAATTGT